>JALDNG010003825.1:0-17500 GCA_024349245.1 Neodontobutis hainanensis
GAATGTGTGATAGTGTTGCTCTGGTGTATGAATGTGTGATAGTGTTGCTCTGGTGTTTGAATGTGTGATAGTGTTGCTCTGGTGTATGAATGTGTGATAGTGTTACTCTGGTGTATGAATGTGTGATAGTGTTGCTCTGGTGTATGAATGTGTGATAGTGTTACTCTGGTGTATGAATGTGTGATAGTGTTGCTCTGGTGTATGAATGTGTGATAGTGTTGCTCTTGTGTATGAATGTGTGATAGTGTTGCTCTGGTGTATGAATGTGTGATAGTGTTACTCTGGTGTATGAATGTGTGATAGTGTTGCTCTTGTGTATGAATGTGTGATAGTGTTGCTCTTGTGTATGAATGTGTGATAGTGTTACTCTGGTGTATGAATGTGTGATAGTGTTACTCTGGTGTTTAAATGTGTGAATGTTGGGAGAACACTCAATCCCAATCAAATAAATAATTTTTTAAAATTATTTTAAAAATCATTTTAAAAATGAGGTGTAAATCATTTAAAAGTTGAATTAAAAGTTATATATATATATGACAGTATGTCATATATATATATAATGTTTATGAGAACAATAAGACGGTTTAGATTTGGATGATAAAAAATTTTTTTTCACATTAATTCCATTTTATTGTGTATTGCTATTTAAGGTCTATTCCGAAACCAGCAAAGCAGCAGCCAGCAGTGAGCTTTACCCTCAGAGTGAATTATAGCAGTTTAATTTGGATACTTTTTAATTTTATCCCTCTCTGTTTTAAATAAACTAGGTCTAATATAAATTATTTGTATAAACCAAAAAAATACACACTACAGAGACATTACTAATTTACTGCCACTTCCCAAAACCAGTGCATCACATGACGCTAAAGATTTGTCTTTAGAATCTTTATGGACATTATTGAGCTGTTCTGGAGTTAAAGCAGCATTAGCCACAACACAGTGGGGGTGTCACTGGGTGTCTTATGTTTTTTTCATAATTGTGTGTGAGGGCCCTTTTAGGCCATAGGTCTTGTAGATTTTAATTGGGTGAAACCCTGTCCTGCCTTGGCAAATACACATGCAAATTCGAAGAGATGGGACTCAGTTCAAAAAGGCTGACGGGAAGAGGAAAAGGGAGGAAAACAAGCCGAGAGAAGCCTGAGAGCGAGGAGGTACGAGACGTGGAATGACGGAACAGGGGAAAGACGTACAGATAAAACGAGATGAAGGAGCTGCACAACGCTCACCAGCAGATAAGTGAAGGAATGTGCCCATAACTGCCCAGAGGAGATTTAAGAATAGATGTCGAATTCTCTGCTGAGGCCGCGTTGTGTGTGTGTTTCCACAGCTCCGTCTAACCACTTGGGGGAAGAGTGGGCGGTGCCGAGACCAAAACAGGAGACCCTGCCACACAGTGCCGCTGCAGACCCAATGTTGGAGGGAAGAAGCCGTGTACACTGCTGTGGAACTGCTAAATAAAGGGATGTGTCCCGCTTAACCACTGCATGTTGTGTGGATTGATATTTTGTGTGGTTAGCTGAGCCAGGTTTTTTTTTTGTGTGTGGGAGGGAGAGTTTCCCCAGAGTTTCCTCAGACACATACTGGCACTACATACAAGCAGATAGTTATTCATGTCGGCACCAATAATGTGAGAATGAGGCAGTCTGAGGTAACCAAAGATAGCCTATCTGGGACTCTTGAACTAGGAAACAAGATGATTAATTGATCGATTAATTGTCTCCGGCCCCCTTCCCGTAAGGGGTAGTGATGAACAGTATAGCAGATTAGTTTCCATGAACCGGTGGCTGGCCCGGCATTGTAGTCAGAAAGGTTATGGTTTCGTGGATAACTGGCCTTCTTTCTGGGGCCGCCCAGGCCTGCTGAGGGCAGATGGCCTGCATCCTACTGGACATGGTGCTGCCATTTTGTCTAGTAATATAAACAGGTGCATTCGGTGCATTTGACACAAGGAATCTCAGCAGGTCGCAGGAATTAGAGAACCTGCTAGTCATGATAGTGCGGGTGTGGAACTGGATAACGTAGAAGCTTTTAGTTGTCTGGTTAGGCCGTGTTATCCTGATATCTAATTCCTAAATCTGTTATTTAGTCCTCAAACACATCTGACTCACAGAGTCAGTGACCCAAAAGCATCCTGTCCTCATGTTATTATAACTCAGAGGCAATCTTTTAAACCAAGCAGAACTGTTAGAGCTCGACAACTTTTTCCTGTCGTTATCTCTCCACTGGACCAGCCTTCAAATGTCTGCTCTACATCAAGACTGAAGATCGGTCTCCTGAATGTGCGGTCTCTATCCTCCAAAGCACTTTTAATTAATAATCTTATTACTTCTCATAGCTTGGATTTACTTTGTCTTAACTTGGCTTCGGCACAATGTTTATCTGCCACTAAATGAAGTCTCTCCCCCGATTATGTGTATGCACAGGTAGGTCGCACGTTGAAACAGGGTGGTGGTGTTGCAGTCATTAATAAAGCTGCATTTTGCTTTACAGGTACATAATAATAATCTTTATATAGCGCTTTTCCACCTACTGTAGTAGGCACTAAAGCGCTTTACATACATTAAACTATTACCAGTGTTACAGAACTTTACTGGAGGCAATGTAGACACGTTTTGTGTTGTAACTTGTAACTAGTATCTTCTGCCCGTGGCCCCTAAGGTTTTTATAAACCCCTCTGTTTATATAATTTTCTTCATTAACAAAACTTATTTAATGACACAAGAATGCAACATGATGAATAAAAAATAAAAATACAAGAATAAAAGTGAATGAATAAAGTAATTAAAATAGAGCAGATATTTCTCACCAGTTTGTTCTTGTTCTTCTCGCTTCAGAAAAAAGTGTGCTCTTGTCAGGTTCTTTCAGTATTTATACCCTTGGGCCCAAAACCTGTTTTTGTGTCACTCCAGAATGGCGCCCGCCCAAAGAAGAGGTGACTCAGCATTTGTTCCTTTTGCACGCATCAGAGACAATCTGAGAAATAAAGGCTATTGCTCTGTCATCTTTGTCGAAGTCATTATAAAACATAAAATAATTGTCATGTTTGCCCTGATCCAGATGTTATTTATTTTAATATCTGAAGAAAAAGTGAACACAGACACAAGATCATGTTTAGAGTATTTGTTCAAAAACGTTTTTGTCTGCCTCAGCACGCCTTAAACAAATAAAATACATAAGATCATAAGACTAACTACAAATATTAATGATACTTAGAAATGAACCCTGGCTATAGCCTTGTTTATCAAAGTGCACTAATGAATCCTTATCTAACCCTGTATTATTTACATAAATGTACTCCTGACTTTGGATGTCTGTGTTTGTGTGTGTGTGTGTATGTGTGTGTGTATGTGTGAGTGTGCGCGTGTGTTTGTGTGAGCATGTGTGTCTGTGTGCGTGTGTGCTTTTGTGAAGCAGCGTGTGTGTGTGTTTTCTTGTGTGTGTGTGTTTTTAGTGTGTGTGTGTGTTTGTGTGTCTGTGTGCGTGTGTTGTGTGTTTGTGCATGCGTGTGTGTTTGTGTGTGTTTGTGTGCGTTTGTGTGTTTGTCTGTGCGTGGTGCATTTGTGTGTGTGTGTGTTTGTCTGTGCATTTGTGTGTGTGTGTGTTTGTGTGTGCCTTTGTGTGTTTGTGTGTGCGTATGTGCTTTTGTGTGTGTGTGTGTGTATGTATGTGCGTGCATGTGTGTGTGCGCTTGTGTGTGTGTGGGTGCATTTGTGTGTCTGTGTGTGTGTGTGCTTTTGAGTGTGTGTGTTTGTGTATGTGCGTGCGTGTGTGTAGGCGCGCGTGTGTGACTGTGTGTGTGCGTATTTGTGTGTGTGTGTGCGTGTGTGTAGGCGCGTGTGTGTGACTGTGTGTGTTTCTGTGTGTGTGCATGTTTGTGTGTGTGTGCGTGTGTGTTTGCGTGTGTGTGTTTGTTTGTGTGTGTGTGCGTGGGTTTGTGTGTGCGTGATTGTGTGTCTGTGTGTGTGTTTGATGTGTGCATGTTTGTGTGTCTGTGTGTGTGCGTGTGTTTGCGTGTGTGTGTGTGTTTGTGTGATAGTGTGTTTGTGTGTTTGTGTGTCTGTGTGTTTGTGTGTGTGTTTGCTGTGTGTGTGTGTGTGTGCTCTGGTGTGCGTGTGTGATAGTGTTGCTCTGGTGTTTGTATGTGTGTGATAGTGTTGCTCTTGTATGAATGTGTGATAGTGTTGCTCTGTGTGTATGAATGTGTGATAGTGTTGCTCTGGTGTATATGAATGTGTGATAGTGTTGCTCTGTGTGTGTATGAATGTGTGATAGTGTTGGTGTGGTTTGTGTATGTGCATGCGTGTGTGCACATGTTTGCGTCTTGTGTGTGTTTATGTGTGTGTGTGCGTGTGTGTGAGTGTTTGTGACAAGACAAGACATTTGTATGTGTGTGTTTATGTGTGTGTGTGATAGTGTTGTTGTGTATGTGTGTGTGTAGTGTTTATGTGTGTGTGTGTGCCGTGTGTGAGTGTGTGTGTGTGTGAGTGTGTGTGCGTGTGTATGTGTGTGTTTTTGTGTGTTTGGCGCGTGTGTGTTTGTGTATGTGTGTGTGTTTGTGTGTGTGCGTGTCTGTGCGCTTGTGTTTGTGTGTGTGCGCCTGTGTGTGTGTTTGTGCTTGTGTGTGCGTATGTTTTGTGTCGCATGTGTGATTGTGTGTGTGTGTGTGTGGTCTCTGTGCGTGTGTGAGTGTGTGTTTGTGTGAGTGTGTGTGCGTGTGTATGTGTGTGTTTTTGTGTGTTTGAGCGCGTGTGTGTTTGTGTATGTGTGTGTGTCTGCGCGTGTGTGTGGGTGTATCTGTGTGTTTGTGTGTGTGCGTGTCTGTGCGCTTGTGTTTGTGTGTGTGCGCCTGTGTGTGTGTTTGTGCTTGTGTGCGCGTATGTTTGTGTGCGCATGTGATTGTGTGTGTGTGTGTGTGTGGTCTCTGTGCGTGTGTGTGTATGTGTGTGTTTATGTGTGTGTATGTGCGCATGTGTGCATGTGTGTATGTGTGTGTGTGTGTGTGTGTGCGCGCGTATGTGTGTTTGTGTGCATGTGTTTTGGTATGTTTGTGTATGTTTGTGTGTGCTTTTGGATGTGTTGTGTGTCTGTGTCCGTACGTGTGTGTTTATTTGTGTGTGTGTGCGCGTGTGTGTGAGTGTTTGTGCGTGTGTGTGTTTATGTGTGTGTCTGTGTTTGTGTGTGTGTGTGCGTGTGTGTTTGTGTGTTTGTGTTTGTGTGATTTTGTATGTGTGTGTATTTGTGTGTGTGTGTGTGTGCGCGTGTGTATGTTTGTGTGTGTGTTGTGTATGTTTGTGTGTGTGTGTGTTTGCATGTGTTTGTATGTGTGCGCGTGTGTGTGCATGTGTGTTTGTGTTTTTTTGTGTGACTGTGTGTGCGTGTGTATGTGTGTGTTTTTTATGTGTGTTTTAGCGCCTGTGTGTTTTTGTGTGTATGTGTGTGCGTGTGTGTGTGTTTGTGTTAGCGCCTGTGTGCGTTTGCGTGTGTGTGTGTATGTGTGTGTTTGTGTGTGCGCGTATGTGTTTGTGAGTGTGTGCGTTTGTGTGTGTGTGTATGTGTTTGTGAATGTGTGCGTTTGTGTGTGTGTGTTTGTGTGTGCGTTTGTGTGTGTGCGCGTGTTTGTGAGTGAGTTTGTGTGTGTGAGCGTGTGTGTGTGTGTTTACATGTGTGTGTCTGTGCGCGTGTGTGTGAGTGTGTGTGTATGTGTGTGTTTTTGTGTGTTTGTGCGCGCGTGTGTGTGTGCATGTGTGTGTTTGTGTGCGTGTGTTTTTGTGTGTGTTCACGTGTGTGTGTGTGTGTGCATTTGTGTGTGTGCATATGTGTTTGTTTGTGTAGTGTTTGTGTGTGTGCGTGTGTTTGTTTATGTGTTTGTGTGCGTGTGTTTTTGATTGTGTTTGTTTGAGTGTGTGTGCATGTGTCTTTGTGTGTGTGTGTGTGTGTGTGTGTTTTTGTGTGCGTGTGATTTTGTATGTGTGTGTATTTGTGTGTGTGTGTGTGTGTGTGTGTGTGTGTGTGTGCGTGTGTATGTTTGTGTGTCTGTTGTGTATGTTTGTGTGTGTGTGTTTGCATGTGTTTGTATGTGTGCGCGTGTGTGTGCATGTGTTTTTGTGTTTGTTTGTGTGACTGTGTGTGCGTGTGTATGTGTGTGTTTATGTGTGTTTGAGCGCCTGTGTGTTTTTGTGTGTGTGTATGTGTGTGTGCGTGTGTGTGTGTTTGTGTTAGCGCCTGTGTGCGTTTGCGTGTGTGAATGTGTGTGTGTGCTAGTGTGTTTGTGTGTGTTTGTGCGTGTGTGCACATGTTTTTTTTTGTGTGTTTGTGCGTGTGTGTGCGTGTGTTTGTGTGCGCGTGTTTGTGTGTGCGCATGTGTTTGTATGTGTGTGTGTGTGTGTGTGTGTGTGTGTGCGTGTGTGTGTGTGTAAGTGTCTGTGTGTATGTGTGTGTTTATGTGTGTGTATGTGCGCATGTGTGCGTGTGTGTATGTGTGTGTGTGTGTGTGTATGTGCGCGTGTGTGTGTGTTTGTGTGCTTGTGTTTTAGTATGTGTGTGTGTGTTTGTGTGTGGTTTTGGGTGTGTTGTGTGTCTGTGTCCATTTGTGTATTGTGTGTGTGTGTGCGTTTGTGTGTGTGCATCCGTGCGTGTGTTTGTGTGTGTGCGCATGTGTTTGTGTGTGTATATGTGTGTGTTTGTGTGTGTGTGTGCGCATGTGTTTGTGTGAGTGTGTGTTTGTTTGTGTGTGTGCGTTTGTGTGTGTTTATGCGTGTGTGCGCGTGTGTGTTTGTGTGTGTGCGTGTGTGTTTGTGTGTGTGTGTTTGTGTTAGCGCGTGTGTGCGTTTGCGCATGTGTATGTGTGAGTGTGCGTGTGTGTGTGTGTATGTGTGTGTTTGTTTGTGTGCGTGTTTGTGTGCACACGTGTGTTTGTGTGTGTGTGTGTGTGTGCGCGTGTGTTTGTGTATGTGTGTGTGTTTGCACGCGTGTGTTTGTGTGTGTGTATGTGTGTGTGTTTGTGTTTTCACGCGGGTGTTTGTGTGTGCGTGTGTGTGTTTGTGTGTTTTTGTGCATGTGTGCGCGGGTGTTTCTGTGTGCGTGTGTGTGTGTTTGTGTGTTTTTGTGCATTGTGCGCGTGTGTTTGTGTGTGCGCGTTTGTGTGTTTGTGTGTGTGTGTGTGTGTGTGTGCGCGTGTGTGTGAGTGTGTGCGCATGTGTGTGAGTGTGTGAGTGTGTGTGTGTGCGTGTGTGTTTATGTGGACCTCGACTGATTTTAGTTGAAGACCCTGCTCTATTATCGGTCATTGATGTTTCTTTTCTTTTTTTTGCAGTGATGGATAAATATGAATGCCATATGTCATTTTGATGTTTTACTCTGAGGGGGATCTGAGAGGGTAGTACTCTTGTCCATTTGGTGGCGAAAGTACATATTAGCAATTATATTGATTAGACTCATCTTTGTGGGCTGAGTGTGAGTAGTTTCTTCTGTAGTGAATGTGAAAGATTAAGTGGAACTTTGAGAACCAAGGACGACACAAATCCACACGGAATATAACAAGGAAATAATTAAGAATAAGAAATAAAATACTTAGGAGTAATGTTAAAGTTAAATATACATCAATTATGTTTTAAAAGTCTGAAAGAACAAAATGTGTAAACGAGAACCAGGAGTTTAAAGTGTTTATGCCTAGAATCAGAAAGCTAAAATATTGGTCAAAGTCTGTGTCTGTGAGCAGAGAACAGGAAGTCATGACCTAATTTAGAGGCACACAGATACAAACACAAGGACAAGTCCACTGAATACATGACAAAAAATGCAAAGAGGACAGGGACACAGAGTTTACACAGGACAGGGACACACAGAGTTTACACAGGACAGGGACACAGAGTTAACACAGGACAGGGACACACAGAGTTTACACAGGACAGGGACACACAGAGTTTACACAGGAGAGGGACACACAGAGTTCACAGAGGACAGGGACACACAGAGTTTACACAGGAGAGGGACACACAGAGTTTACAGAGGACAGGGACACACAGAGTTCACAGAGGACAGGGACACAGAGAGTTTACACAGGAGAGGGACACACAGAGTTTACAGAGGACAGGGACACACAGAGTTCACAGAGGACAGGGACACAGAGTTAACACAGGACAGGGACACACAGAGTTTACAGAGGACAGGGACACACAGAGTTCACAGAGGACAGGGACACAGAGTTAACACAGGACAGGGACACACAGAGTTCACAGAGGACAGGGACACACAGAGTTCACAGAGGACAGGGACACACAGAGTTCACAGAGGACAGGGACACAATTTACACAATGTACACAATTTGCTGTAGAGAGTGTATGTGTGTTGATGTCATGTCTACATCCTGTCCAGAACATATAAAAGGAGGTCTTGCGATTAGATATCAGAATAACAGAAATAACAGGGATATTCGACAGCCTAAGGTAAGTCCTCTACCAAAATCCTCTATAAATAGGTGGGACTTTCCTGAGGATAGATTCACTCGAGTCACAAACTCGGGACAAATTATAAGGACGAAGCTATTGTAGGATTAGACCAGACTTTAACCAAACGACTCACAAATGGGCCTAGCATCTGCCTACAGTGACCCTTCAGCGGCAGTCCCTGTAGGCTACTCCAGCTAATGTACAGACCATCATCCTGCCAGTGTTTGGAGCCGCCCTGTTCTGCTACCATGGTGTCACTGCGATGCAGCGCTCACGAGATCCGCAGCTAGATCGAAGGACAATTACGTAGTGATATTCTTACAGCGTTCACTTAGTTGTTAAACCAGCCCACAGCACCGTTTCACAAGCTGAAGTCTGCACTGCGGCAGAAAGGATAAAAACCACAGACTACAAAGTACAGGCAGAAAATGGAAAAGGATTTAGGTTCAGCTCAGCTGAGGTGATTGAAGATGCCCTCTTTAAAAGAGTAGACTCCTTCTCGAAAATCCCATCCAAAGACTATGTGAAACCTAGAAAGTTTAGCGACTTACTAATGGAAATGCAGTGCGCTAAAGTCGATGGAGACCTTTCTAACCTCTCAATTCTAGACACAGCTAGAGGTGTAAATCCTATTATCCAAAAGCTTCCATTTAACTTGCAAGAAAATGGATAACAGTGTCACTTATCCACCATTCTGTTTTTGTAAACTTTGTTGAACAAGAGGCCAATGCTAGAAATGGCCCTAGCTTTCAGTTCTCATACGCTGATGCTCCTCTCAAACCAGACAAACCTTCTTGGAGAGCAAACAGGCTAAAGTAAATATTGGTCCACAAAACAGACATAAGTCCTGGCTCTAACCCAGACATACAATTTCATAGAAACAAAAGAGCAGACAATGAGAAACTCTGCCCACTTCATAAAAAGGCTCATCCTCTAGTAAACTACAGAATCTTTCGCATGAAACCTCTCGAAGAGAGAAAGACTTTCTAAAAGAAAACAATGTTTCCTTCAAATGCTGTAGCAAAGAAAAACACTGTGCTTCACATCACCCAGCCCAGCCCGTGGCAGACAGAACCAGAGCCAAACACAGAGCCATCAGCAGAGCACGGCGGAGCCAGCCAACACACAACCTGATGAGATAACGTCAACATGCACGCAGGTTTGTGGTCAGAATAAGGCAGGTAGATTGTGCTCTAAAATTTGTCTTGTGAAAGTTTATCCTTGCACTCCTATTCACTCAGAACATGTGCAGCTGTTAAAGAGACTAACGCTCAGATATTCATGCTCCTTGGACAGGACGTAGTAAGAGTTCACGAAGTCCACATGCAGATAAGTGGCCCTCACAACGCACTCTTTGCGCAAACACTTGACCTAGGGTGGGTCATAGTAGGAAACGTGTGTTTAGGTGATGTCCACACAACTTTAGTTGTAATAACTCTTTTCACCAATGTAACCGTAAAGTCGTCCCACAATGTTTAAGCTGTGCCCAAAAGTATACAATGTAAAAGAAAAACATTGTGACATACAAGTCCCTTACAATGTCAGCACTCAGCTTGGTGACAGCACCCTTTGTTAACCCAACCACTTAGGATGTAATGTGTTCGAACAAACCAGACTTGACAATTACATCGCACCCTCCATTCAGGACAAGGCATTT
The DNA here is from genome assembly GCA_024349245.1 of Neodontobutis hainanensis. Taxonomy (NCBI): domain Eukaryota; kingdom Metazoa; phylum Chordata; class Actinopteri; order Gobiiformes; family Odontobutidae; genus Neodontobutis; species Neodontobutis hainanensis. The sequence continues at coordinate 10,105 of JALDNG010003825.1, forward strand.
CTAAAAACAATGAAGGAAAAACTAAGATGGTAGTTGGACAGCTCCTTCAAGTGCCATTCAAGTCAGAGCGCCAAAAACTTACAAACAACAGGCGGCAAGCACTGAATCACCTAATGTCGCTTGTCCAACTTTGACAGAAAAAGGAAATGAAAGAGCATTTCATAAACATTATGAACAAAATATTCAAAAATGCACATGCAGAAATTGCTCCTTTTTTGGTAGACGAGGAAAATGTTGGTATTTGCTGTTATTTGGCATTTACCACCCAAGAAAACCCCAGCAGATTAGCGTAGTCTTTGACAGCAGCGCCAAGCATGTAGGCGTATTCTTGAAAGACGTTTTGTTAACAGGACCAGACCTTAACAACTCACTGCTCAGTGTCCTCATGCAATTTAGGAAATATGCAGTTGCGTTTACTGCAGACATTAAGCAAATGTTTTATTGCTTCAACGTTCACCAGGAGGACAGTAACTACATGCGCTTCTTGTGACAATGACCTCTCCAATGACATTATAGTGTACCGCATGACTGTTCATGTCTTCGGGAAACAGCCCTTCTCCAGCGGTCGATATACACGGCTTGCATCAGTTCATTCTGCGCTGTAAGTGCAATCCAGATATTTAGCAGTTTGTCACAAGATACTTCTATGTAGATGACGGGCTCAAATCCTACCTACTCTCAAAAGGCTGTGTCCCTTTTGCAAAGAACCCGTGACACACTTGCTAAATCAAACCTGAGACTGCACAAAATCGCAACCAACAGAAAAGAAGTCTTGGAAGCTTTTCCATTCCAGAACCACATAAAATACCTAAAAGAGTTAGACTTTGAAGCTGATTCTGTCCCCATGCAACATAGTCTTGGCCTTCTTTGGGACATAAAAAAAGACTGTTTCCACGCCCTAATCATCCGTCAGGACAGTCAAATACCCAGAAATCAATGGCCTCTTGGACTCATAACTCAGGTGTTTCCTTCTAAAGACAGTAGAGGTCAAGGTTGCTAAATCGTATGGTAAAAAAGGTTTTCACTAGACCAATCTCAGAGGTTATTGTATTAGTTCCTTCTTAAGTGTTTATTAGTTGCCTTTAATCACGGCAGGTGGGGAGTGTTCTGTTATGGTAAAGGTAATATTGCTTTCTGAGTTGTTAATATGAGCAAATGTTTATACTGCCATCGAGTGACCATTCTAGCTACTACAGTTGGATGACTGTCTGTTTTTGAATAAAACTTTATTGTACAGAAGTAACCTGTAGTACGACAAGAACTCACGTTGCCAGCTCACAGTTCATGGCATCTTTCGACAAATAGTACTGCACACGTCTTGTGTAAGGTTGTATTGTCTGTATGTATCAAAGATATAAGTTTGTTTGTTTGAAGCTTGTGCTTATAAAAAATTATATAAATAAATAAAAGGGATCAGGTGGAGTATTTGGTTTTGCCCTCAATATCGCTCGTATAGCTTTCTTCTGAAAGATCTGCAGTTTTTCTAGGTAGGATATGTGTAGCACCACATAACATTACCGTAGTTTAAATATAGTCCAAATAGGGCCCCGGTAGCAGGTTAGAAACGCTTCAGAAGGAAGAAAATGTCACAACTTAAGAACCAAGCCAACATATTTAGATAAATTCTTTGTCAATTCATTAGATAGATAAGTTAATTGTGTCATAAAATAAACACAAAGCAGAACTATGGTGCATTCAAGACCATCGAGGGGTGTTGTTTTCAAAAACATGACCTCTCAGTCTTTGGCACAATCGGATGGAATAAGTCATGAACGCACCAACATTTCAATGCCATAGAGTCTTTATTGTTCACAACCAACACAATAAACGACCCGAGTAGACACACCTTCTCTACTAATGATTGTACATTAGACCCAAGCTTTTATACAGTTTTCACATGACAGTTTATTTATGTCTGTTTCGTTAAGGCTTCGAGGACCCCTCCTCATCGGCATCTTCTTCCTTTGAAACCTGGTTTCTCCAGACAAAGACTCTCTGTCCTGTCCAGAAAATCTTCCCTGTGTGTGTTTGCACAACCACCTTATCATGATTTAAACCATACATTTTTGACATCATGTTTTCTCTTTTACCTTTCCATGATCTTAGCTGTATTATCATAACATATTCTCATCCGTGCATATCTATAAATCCTAAGATAAGTAACATAAACCCCCCAGAAGTGAATAATAACCTAAGCACACAAAAACATACCCTTCACATAGAAATATTACACCACAGGGGAATAAAAGACAAAAACAGGTGTAAAATAAGCGTCTGTGTTCAACGTTAGCCTCTAAAACCTGACACTGTTGCCTCATGAGCTGCTGTAATGTCATGAGTTCAATCTCTACCAAACCCAGCTTTTTCTGTGAAATGTAAACATGTCTTTCTTTAAGAAACAAAGAAACCAGTTCCTTTGAGAAGTTTCCTCAGGTTTTGGATATTCACTTCCAGGAAAAACAGATAATGATGATAATGATGAATGTTCAGGAGTGAGTTCAGACAGTGAAAAAAACAACGTGACTGCCCACTGCCCACTTACTTTACAAACCAGTATTTAGTCATTACACCATTTTGTCAGAAAGATGCCGACTTTGAGAACGTCTGAACAGGCCTTCTGCTCATGCCCAAGTACAAAGTCTAAATCTCAAGAAATACGTCACCGGTTGCAACAAATGAGGCTTGTGTATTGTGTATAAGATGCAATATCTCACTGCTCAGTTAGTACTGTGAATGTTGTTTTTTTGACTTTTTTTTAATATAGTTTTCCTGACTTTTTTTTGGAGGGGGGGTGTTTTTCTGACTTTTTTTTGCCTATAATGTAATTTTATGTTAATTTTTATGTTATTTTGTCTTACTATCAGGGTTTTTAGTGATAATTTTCACGTTATTTCGTGATACTTTCACGTTATTTCATGATAATTATCATGTTATTTTGTGATAACTTTTCTTTTTTCAATGCTTTATTGGAAGCAACGTACAACGTAGCTACTACGTTTCCGTAGCAACACAAGGAAGCTGATAAAGTTTTACTTCAGGATTGGTCTAAAACATGGCGAGATATTATTGTTACTGAACACTGTAGACAATACTGTGATGAGTATGGGCACTTTGAGACGTTTTTTTGAAACAAATGATTGTATAGGTGGAAGAATCAGTGAGATCTGTTGGATGTAGCAGCATTTTTTATTGATCAACTGGATGGACACAAAAATACGAAACGCAGGCTACGCGTTGTTTCTGATAAAGCATTGAAAAAGAAAGGTTATCACAAAAGCGTGTTAGTATCACAAAATAACGTAAAATTATTAAGAAATAACATGATTGTATTACAAAATAACGTGAAAATTATACTGGCAAAAGGAATAGTGATAAAAAGAGCAAGTATATATAGTGTATATATATATATACATATATATATATATATATATATATATATATTAGTGCTGGGCAAGTTATTTTCGCGTTAACGCATTAATGAATTAACGCCGACAATAATTTTATCATGTGTTAACGTCGGCCAATTAATATTGTGAAAGGATCGCAACGAATGACTGCACGTATGAGCCACCCTCATGATGCACCATCACAATCTTAACCTTTCCTGCTTCTGTCTCCTAACCGTGTTTTGGAGACACAGGGGAGATCCGTCTTCTCCAGGGCCGGAGGTTTTCTTCCCGGGGTTTACTATTGAAACTTCACACTGTTCAGTGTGATGGTGACATATAAGAACAAAGAGCCGTCTTGCTGCCTTTTGAGATGCTTTATTTTTCTGGCAGCTCAAGAATACACCACACATGTCCAACTGCACTGGTCACCGTCTTCCTCTTGCACCACACTCATCCACTGCTCCACGGGGACTCCCAGAGGGAAGACAGACGCACCCTCCTCGCAATTTTTGTTGCCCGCAAAACCAACAGCAAAGCAACACAAAGCATACTGAACGGCTGAGATTCTATATTTATCTGTTTATGCATTCTGGTTCATGTCCATCATCTATCTGCTGAGCTGTATTATTTAATCTGCAATAAACCAACCAAACGTACATCACATCTGAGATTATTTGTTAATTATAGTCTCTAAGCTTTTAGCACCACCAGGATCCAACTCTGACCCTCACCGCGGCTACAAGCTTCTACACAGACATTTATATTGTTTACATTGTTATAATGTTATGATCGAGGCTCTGACTTGTTTTTCTATAACAAACTAAACAAAATATTAATGCCCTGGCAGTAGCAAATATTTTTGGTTTAATATTTAATTTGATTACATTAATGTTTAAGTTGAAATTTACAAGAAATATTTCAACTGCTACTCACTTTTAACTGCTGTAAAAAGCACCTTATTTGTTTAAAGTGTTTGCAAACCAAATGTTATTGCACTTTTGTTCATATAGTACTACGTTCAAAATAAAAGTATGCAATACTAGTAGGTCAGACCTGTTCCCGGTGAATGTTGGACTCCGGCAGGGCTGCCCTTTGTCACCGGTCCTGTTCATTATCTTTATGGACAGGATTTCTAGCGCAGCCAGGGGCGGAGGAGTCTGGTTTGGGGACCACAGGATTTCATCTCTGCTTTTTGCAGATGATGTTGTCCTGTTGGCTCCATCAGGCCAGGACCTTCAATGTTCACTGGGGCAGTTTGCAGCCGAGTGTGAAGCGGCTGGGATGAGGATCAGCACCTCCAAGTCTGAGACCATGGTTCTCAGTCGGAAAAGGGTGGCTTGCCCCATCCAGGTTGGTGGAGAGCTCCTGCCTCAAGTGGAGTTGGAGTTTAAGTATCTCGGGGTCTTGTTCACGAGTGAGGGAAGGAAGGAGCGTGAGATCAACAGACGGATCGGTGCAGCTTCTGCAGTGGTGTGGTCGATGTACCGGTCTGTCGTGGTGAAGAAGGAGCTGAGCTGTAAGGCAAAGCTCTCGATTTACCGGTCGATCTACGTTCCTACTCTCACCTATGGTCATGAGCTTTGGGACCAAAAGAACAAGATCCCGGATACAGGCAGCCGAAATGAGCTTTCTCCGCAGAGTGGCGGGGCGCTCCCTTAGAGATAGGGTGAGGAGCTCGGTCACTCGGGAGGAGCTCAAAGTAGAGCCGCTGCTCCTTCACATCGAGAGGAGCCAGCTGAGGTGGCTCAGGCATCTGTTTCAGATGCCTCCCGGACGCTCCCTAGGGAGGTGTTCCGGGCATGTCCCACCGGGAGGAGACCTCGGGGAAGACCTAGGACACACTGGAGGGACTATGTCTCTCGGCTGGCCTGGGAACTCCTTGGTATCCCCTTGGAAGAGCTGGAGGAAGTGTCTGGGGAGAGGGAAGTCTGGGCTTCTCTGCTTAGACTGCTGCCCCCGCGACCCGGCCCCGGAAAAGCGGTAGAAGATGGATGGATGGATGGATCAATCAATCAATCAATCAAATGTGCAATAACATTTGGTTTGCAAACACTTTAAACAAATAAGGTGCTGTTTACAGCAGTTAAAAGTTTGTAGCAGTTGAAATATTTCTTGTAAATCTCAACTTAAGCATTAATGTAATCAAATTAAATATTAAACCAAAAATATTGGCCACTGTCAGGGCATTAGTATTTTGTTTAGTTTGTTTTAGAAAAACAAGTCCAGAGCCTCGATCATAACAATATAACAATGTAAACAATATAAATGTCTCTCTTGTGTTTTCTTTACAGACAGAGCATGTGAGTGCAGTTTCTGCTGTTCATCAATATAATGCACTGTAACGCCGCAAGCTATTTATGCTGACCTAGCGATGTCCAGTAGTCCCGATGAGGGCAACAGTTGGTGCATGTTGTAACGCCGTCGCTTTTGTCGTCCTCTCCTTTTTATACAACTCATGTATTCTTCTTGTGATGGTGCGTCATGAGGGCGGCTCATACGTGCAGTCATTTGTTGCGATCCTAAGAATGTCAGACCGACATCTTTGACAATATTAATCGGCCGACGTTAACGTGTGATAAAATAATTGTCGGCGTTAATTCATTAATGTGTTAACGCAATAATAACGCGTTAACTTGCCCAGCACTAATATTCTCCTTTACTCCCTACTCTGAGACAAACCCAAACTGGAGCACTCTTCAGACCAGGACAACATGTACACACAGCTGCCACAAGAGGGAGACAAAGACACCAGCTCAAATATCACTGTGTATTCTTTTTGTTACAGTTTTTTCCAACTGCTTACACTTGTTTTCAAAACTTTGTCACATTTTTAAAAACTCTGTACAAAACTCCCAAATCTGCACACACACAAACTGCCTCACATGTCGTCACATGTTACATCTTCAAAATGTATGCATTCAAAATGCCATAAACACATGTCAGAATGAAGCATTTGCATCAAATGGCAAACACTTCTTTCATAATAATAAAAGAAGTCAAACAGAATATGTGTTCAGCGTAGGAACTGTATTAAATTTGTAAATGGATGGCTTATAGTTACCAATGTTTATGCAATACTATGCAGTCATACGTATTTACAGTACATTTTTGTAATGCTAAATCAGTCATTAGATAGTTGCAGACCTGTTAATTTTTATTATTATTTATTGTTTGTTATTTAATATTTGTGAAGGTTCGAATTATGGACGGCACTGTTAAATTGACTCAAATTGGACTGGACTTTCAGTCCAGCCTCTCTCTTAGTGCGTATTCTTTTTGTTGAAAGATTCTTTCAGAGATCCTTTTCTTTTGCTTTTTGTTCCTGTCTTGCCTTGTTACAGTCAAAGTCAGGACAGTTTTATGTGGATGTTCTTTTCTTTTTACACAATACGCATTTGAGCCCTTTACTTGACATGGTTTCTCTCTTTTTTTATGGCTCTGTGTGAGTCCTTACCATTATAAGATATAGCTAAAGTCAAACTCTGACAAACACTCATAGTGGGAAGTCTTTGGTTTTATTACTGTGGGATTGGGCTGTCTTTGATCATGTCACACTTCAAACTGCACTCACTGATTTAAAACCACAATGTTTGAGTTTGCCTCAAAAAAGTAATTCTTCATTTGTCAGCAACGGCAAAACATGCTCAGTGTGTATAAATACAAACCAGGCTTATCGGTTTAGCTCACTGTGTGGAATACCCCTGTGGCTAAATGTGTAGTTGTGGGATGTTACCTGTTGGTGGCACTGTTCATGTTCAACTGGTCGTCTTTGGGGTCAAGGATGAGGTTCTCCTGACCCTGGATCAGTTTGAGAGAGTCACTGCAGGCTCACGGTCACGCTCGCCTCGCCGCCTGAAACACAGCAGCACATTTTATAAAAGTAATATAGACTCTTTTTAAACCGAGGTTGACCAAAATGCAGACTGACGCAGTTTGAGGAGCTGCGTTATCGCCAAATATGTTTTTTTTCTTCGTAGTAACTCTCAGTGACACTCGACACCTTCACT
>JALDNG010003826.1:0-22564 GCA_024349245.1 Neodontobutis hainanensis
AGAAAAGACTGTAGATGTGCATTAGAACAGACTGTAGATGTGCAGTAAAAAAACTGTAGAGCGTGCAGTTGAACAGACTATAGATGTGCATTTGAACAGATGTCAGAGCAGCAGTAGTACAGACTCTAGATTGGCTTTAGAACAGACTGTAGATGAGCTTTAGAACAGACTGTAAATGTCCAGTAGAACAGACTGACAATTAGAACAGATTGTAGATTTGCAGTAAAACAGACTGTAGACGTGCAGGTGAACAGAAATAAGAGCAGCAGTAGTACAGACTCTAGAATTACCTTAGAACAGACTGTAAACGAGCAATAGAAATGACTGTAAACGTCCCGTAGAACAAACTGACAATGTGCAATAGAATAGACTCTAGAGCTGCAGTAGTACAGACTGTAGATGAGCAAATGAACAGACTGTATATGAGTTTTAGAAAACACTGTAGACATGCATTTATAACAGACTGTAGAGGTGCAGTAATACAGACTGTAGACGAGCATTAGAACAGACTGTAGAAGTGCAGTAGTACAGACTGTAGAGGTGCAGTTGAACAGACTGTAGGCGTGCAGTTGAACAGACTTCAGCGCAGAATTAGTAAAGACTGTAGATTGTAGAACCTAACTGACTATTAGAACAGATTGTAGATGTGCAGTAAAAATGACTGTAGACGTGCAGTAGAATAGAGTGCAGTAGAGCAATAGTACAGACTGTAAAATGGCATTAGATCAGACTGTAGACATTCAGTAGAACAGACTGTAAAGGTGCAGTTGTACAGACTGTAGACGAGCATTAGAACAGACTGTTGATGTGCAGCAGAAAAGACTGTAGACGTACAATAGAACAGACTGTAGATGAGCATTAGAACAGAATGTAGGCGTCCATTAGAACAGACTGTAGATGTGCAGTAGTAAAGACTTAAGACCTGCATAAGAATAGACTGTGGACAAGCATTAGAACAGACTGTAGATGAGCAGTAGTACAGACTGTAGACTTGCATTAGAAGAGAGTGTAGATGTGCATTAGAACAGACTTTAGAAGTGCAGTAGTAGAGACTGTAGATGTGTAGTAGAACAGACTGTAAATGAGCAGTAGTAGAGACTGTAGACTTGTATTAGAACAGACTGTAAACGTGCAGTAGAACAGACTGTAGATGAGCAATAAAACAGACTGTACACGTGCAGTAGAACAGACTGTAGATGAGCAGTTGTACAGACTGTAGACTTTAATTGGAACATACAGTAGATGTCCATTAGAATAGACTGTAGATGTGCAGTAGAACAGACTGACGAGGTGCAGAAGAATAGACTGAAGAGTTGCAGTAGTTGAGACTTTACGAGGATTAGAACAGCCTGTACATGACTATTAGAAAAGACTGTAGACATGCCTTAGAAGAGACTGTAGAGGTGCAGTAGTACAGACTGTAGACGAGCATTAAAACAAACTGTAGATGTGCAGTAGACCAGACTGTAGACGTGCAGTTGAACAGACTTTAGAGCAGCAGTAGTACAGACTCTAGATAGGCTTTAGAACAGACTGTAGATGAGCTTTAGAACAGACTGTAGAGGTGCAGTTGTACAGACTGTAGACGAGCATTAAAACAGACTGTATATTAGTATTAGAAAACACTCTAGACATGCTTTAGGACAAACTGTAGATGTGCAGTAGTACAGACTGTAGACGTTTTTAGAACAGACTGTAGATGAGCAGTAGTACAGACTGGAGAATTCCATTAGAACAGATTGTAGATGTGCATTAGAACAGACTGTAGATGTGCAAAAGAATAGACTGTAGAGGGCAGCAGTTTAGACTTTACACGAGCATTAGAACAGACTGTACATGAGTATTAGAAAAGACTGTAGACATGTTTTAGAACAGACTGTAGAGTTCCAGTAGTACAGACTCTAGACGACCATTAGAACAAACTGTAGATGTGCAGTAGAAGAGACTGTAGAGGTGCAGCAGTACAGAAAGTTGACAATTATTAAAAGAGACTGTAGGCGTGCAGTATAACAGACTCTAGACAATTATTATCTATTAACAATAGAAAAGACTGTAGAGGTGCAGTTGAACAGACTGTAGATGTGCAGTTGAATAGACTTCAGAGCAGAAGTAGAACAGACTCTAGATTGGCTTTGGAACAGACTGTAGACGAGCATTAGAACAAACAGTAAACAACCTGTAGAACAGACTAAGAATGTGCAGAAGAATAGACTCTAGAGGTGCAGTAGTACAGACTGTAGATGAGGATTAGAACAGACAGTATATGAGTATTAGAAAACACTGCAGATATGCTTTAGAACAGACTGTAGAGTTGCAGTAGTTCAGATTGTAGGCGAGCATTAGAACAGACTGTATATGAGTATTAGAAAACACTGTAGACATGCTTTAGAACAGATTGTAGAGGTGCAGTAGTTCAGACTGTAGACGAGCATTAGAACAGACTGTAGATGTGCATTAGAACAGACTGTAGATGTTCAGTAGAACAGAATGTAGACTTGCAGTAGAACAGACTGCAGAGCAGCAGTAGTACAGACTCTAGACTGGCATTAAAACAGACTGTAGAGCTGCAGTAGAACAGACTGTAGAGGAGATGTAGAACAAACTGTAGAGGTGGAGTAGTAAAGACTTTTATTGGGCATTTGAACAGACTGTATTCGAGCAATAGAACTGACTATAGATGTGCAGTAGTACAGACTGCATTAGAACAGACTGTGGGCAGTATTTGAACAGACTATAGATGTGTATTAGAACAGACTGTAGATGTCCAGTAAACCAGTCTAATGATGCTGCAGAAGAAAATAATTTAAAGGTCCGTTAGTAGAGACTGTAGACGAGCATTAGAACAGACTGTAGATGTGCATTAGAACAGAATGTAGACATACAATAGAAAAGGCGTAGAGGCAGTTGAACAGACTATAGACATGCAGTTGAAAAGACTTCAGAGCAGCAGTAGAACAGACTCTAGACTGGCTTTAGAACAGACTGTAGTCGTGCAGTAGAACAGACTGTATATGAGCAGTAAAACAGACTGTAGACATGCAGTAGAACTGACTGCAGTAGAGCAGAGGTAAAGAATGTAAACTGGCATTAGAACAGACTGTTGAGGTGCAGTTAAAATGACTGTAGACGTGCAGTAATACAGACTGTAGACGAGCATTAGAACAGACTGTAGAAGTGCAGTAGTACAGACTTCAAATGTGCAGTAGAACAGACTGTAGACGTTTATTAGAACAGACTGTAGACTTGCAGTAGAACAGACCATAAATGAGCAGTAGTACAGACTGTAGACTTGCATTAGAACAGACTGTAGATGAGCAGTAGTACAGATTATAAACTCGCATTAGAACAGACTGTAGATGAGCAGTAGTACAGATTATAGACTTGCATTAGAACAGACTGTAGATGTGCATTAGAACAGACTGTAGATATGCAGAAAAAGAGACTGTAGGCGTGCAGTAGAACAGACTGCAGTAGAGGAGAGGTACAGACTGTAAACTGGCATTAGAAGAGACTGTTGAGGTGCAGTTGAAAAGACTGTAGCGTGCAGTTGAACAGACTGTAGATGTGCATTTAAAAGACTGTAGATTGCAATACAACAGACTGTATAAGAGCATTAGAACAGACTGTATACATCTAGTAGAAAAGACCGTAGATGTGCAGTAGTACAGAATTAAGACTAGCATTAGAACAGACTGTGGGCGAGCATAAGAACAGACTATAGACTGTAGATGTGCATTAGAACAGACTGTAGATGTTCAGTAGAACAGAATGTAGACTTGCAGTAGAACAGACTGCAGAGCAGCAGTAGTACAGACTCTAGACTGGCATTAAAACAGACTGTAGAGCTGCAGTAGAACAGACTGTAGAGGAGATGTAGAACAAACTGTAGAGGTGGAGTAGTAAAGACTTTTATTGGGCATTTGAACAGACTGTATTCGAGCAATAGAACAGACTATAGATGTGCAATAGTACAGACTGCATTAGAACAGACTGTGGACGAGTATTTGAACAGACTATAGACGTGTATTAGAACAGACTGTAGATGTCCAGTAAACCAGTCTAATGATGCTGCAGAAGAAAATAATTTAAAGGTCCGTTAGTAGAGACTGTAGACGAGCATTAGAACAGACTGTAGATGTGCATTAGAACATAATGTAGACATACAATAGAAAAGACGTAGAGGTGCAGTTGAACAGACTATAGACATGCGGTTGAAAAGACTTCAGAGCAGCAGTAGAACAGACTCTAGACTGGCTTTAGAACAGACTGTAGTCGTGCAGTAGAACAGACTGTATATGAGCAGTAAAACAGACTGTAGACGTGCAGTAGAACAGACTGCAGTAGAGCAGAGGTAAAGAATGTAAACTGGCATTAGAACAGACTGTTGAGGTGCAGTTAAAATGACTGTAGACGTGCAGTAATACAGACTGTAGACGAGCATTAGAACAGACTGTAGAAGTGCAGTAGTACAGACTTCAAATGTGCAGTAGAACAGAATGTAGACGTTTATTAGAACAGACTGTAGACTTGCAGTAGAACAGACCATAAATGAGCAGTAGTACAGACTGTAGACTTGCATTAGAACAGACTGTAGATGAGCAGTAGTACAGATTATAAACTCGCATTAGAACAGACTGTAGATGAGCAGTAGTACAGATTATAGACTTGCATTAGAACAGACTGTAGATGTGCATTAGAACAGACTGTAGATATGCAGAAAAAGAGACTGTAGACGTGCGGTAGAACAGACTGCAGTAGAGCAGAGTACAGACTGTAAACTGGCATTAGAAGAGACTGTTGAGGTGCAGTTGAAAAGACTGTAGAGCGTGCAGTTGAACAGACTGTAGATGTGCATTTAAAAGACTGTAGACGTACAATACAACAGACTGTATACGAGCATTAGAACAGACTGTAGACATCTAGTAGAAAAGACCGTAGATGTGCAGTAGTACAGAATTAAGACTAGCATTAGAACAGACTGTGGACGAGCATAAGAACAGACTATAGACTGTAGATGTGCATTAGAACAGACTGTAGATGTTCAGTAGAACAGAATGTAGACTTGCAGTAGAACAGACTGCAGAGCAGCAGTAGTACAGACTCTAGACTGGCATTAAAACAGACTGTAGAGCTGCAGTAGAACAGACTGTAGAGGAGATGTAGAACAAACTGTAGAGGTGGAGTAGTAAAGACTTTTATTGGGCATTTGAACAGACTGTATTCGAGCAATAGAACAGACTATAGATGTGCAGTAGTACAGACTGCATTAGAACAGACTGTGGACGAGTATTTGAACAGACTATAGGCGTGTATTATAACAGACTGTAGATGTCCAGTAAACCAGTCTAATGATGCTGCAGAAGAAAATAATTTAAAGGTCCGTTAGTAGAGACTGTAGACGAGCATTAGAACAGACTGTAGATGTGCATTAGAACAGAATGTAGACATACAATAGAAAAGACGTAGAGGTGCAGTTGAACAGACTATAGACATGCAGTTGAAAAGACTTCAGAGCAGCAGTAGAACAGACTCTAGACTGGCTTTAGAACAGACTGTAGTCGTGCAGTAGAACAGACTGTATATGAGCAGTAAAACAGACTGTAGACGTGCAGTAGAACAGACTGCAGTAGAGCAGAGGTAAAGAATGTAAACTGGCATTAGAACAGACTGTTGAGGTGCAGTTAAAATGACTGTAGACGTGCAGTAATACAGACTGTAGACGAGCATTAGAACAGACTGTAGAAGTGCAGTAGTACAGACTTCAAATGTGCAGTAGAACAGACTGTAGACGTTTATTAGAACAGACTGTAGACTTGCAGTAGAACAGACCATAAATGAGCAGTAGTACAGACTGTAGACTTGCATTAGAACAGACTGTAGATGAGCAGTAGTACAGATTATAAACTCGCATTAGAACAGACTGTAGATGAGCAGTAGTACAGATTATAGACTTGCATTAGAACAGACTGTAGATGTGCATTAGAACAGACTGTAGATATGCAGAAAAAGAGACTGTAGACGTGCAGTAGAACAGACTGCAGTAGAGCAGAGGTACAGACTGTAAACTGGCATTAGAAGAGACTGTTGAGGTGCAGTTGAAAAGACTGTAGACGTGCAGTTGAACAGACTGTAGATGTGCATTTAAAAGACTGTAGGCGTACAATACAACAGACTGTATCGAGCATTAGAACAGACTGTAGACATCTAGTAGAAAAGACCGTAGATGTGCAGTAGTACAGAATTAAGACTAGCATTAGAACAGACTGTGGACGAGCATTAGAACAGACTATAGACTGTAGACGTTTATTAAAACAGACTGTAGACCTGCACTAGAACAGACCATAAATGAGCAGTAGTACAGACTATAGACTTGCATTAGAACAGACTGTAGATGTGCATTAGAAACAGACTTTAGAAGTGCAGTAGTAGAGACTGTAGATGTGTAGTAGAAAAGACTGTAGACGTTTATCAAAACAGACTGCAGACATGCAGTAGAACAGATTGTAGACGTGCAGTACAACAGACTGTAGGCAAGCATTAGAACAGACTGTAAACATCCAGTAGAACAGACTGACAATGTGCAGAAGAATAGACTTTAGAGGTGCAGTAGTACAGACTGTAGACGAGCATTAGAACAGACTGTATATGAGTATTAGAAAACACTGTAGACATGCTTTAGAACAGACTGTAGAAATGTAGTAGTTCAGACTGTAGACGAGCATTAGAACAGACTCTATATGAGTATTAGAAAACACTACTAGAAATGCTTTACAACAGACTGTAGAGGTGCAGTAATACAGACTGTAGACGAGCATTAAAAAAGACTGTAGAAGTGCAGTAGTACAGACTGTAAATGTGCAGAACAGACTGTAGACGTTTATTAAAACAGATTGTAGACGTGGAGTAGAACAGACCGTACATGAGCAGTAGTACAACTTGTAGACTTGCATTGGAACAGACTGTAGATGTGCATTAGAACAGACTGTAGATGTGCAGTAAAACAGACTGTAGACATGCAGTAGAACAGACTGCAGTAGAGCAATAGAACAGACTGTAAAATGGCATTAGAACAGACTGTAGAGGTGCAGTTGAACATACTGTAGACTTGCAGTTAAACAGACTTCAGAGCAGCAGTAGTACAGACACTAGATTGGCTTTAGAAATGACTGTAGATGAGCATTAAAAAAGACTGTAAACGTCAGTAGAACAGACTGACAATGTGCAGAAGAATAGACTGTAGAGATGGAGTAGTACAGACTGTAGACGAGCATTAGAACAGACTGTATATAAGTATTACAAAACACTCTAGACATGCTTTAGAACAGACTGTAGAGGTGCAGTAATACAGACTGTAGACGAGCATTAAAACAGACTGTAGAGGTGCAGTTGAACAGACTGTAGACTTGCAGTTGAACAGACTGTAAACATTTATTAGAAGAGATTTTAGACCTGCAGTAGAACAGACCGTAGATGAGCAGTAGTAAAGACTGTAGACTTGCATTAGAAGAGACTGTATATGTGCATTAAAACAGACTTTAGAAGTGCAGTAGTAGAGACTGTAGACGTGCAGTAGAACAGACTGTAGATGAGCAGTAGTATAGACTGTATACTTGCATTAGAACAGACTGTAGATGTGCAGTAGAACAGACTGTAGATATGCAGTAAAAAGACTGTAGAAGTGCAATAGAACAGACTTCAGTAGAGCAGAGGTACAGACTGTAAAATGGCATTAGAACAGACTGTAGAGGAGTTGAACAGACTTCAGAGCAGCAGCAGTAGTACAGACTCTAGTTTGGCTTTAGAACTGACTGTAGACGAGCATTAGAACAGACTGTAAACGTCAGTAGAACAGACTGTAGATGTGCATTAGAACAGACTGTAGACGTGCAATAGAACAGACTGTAGACGAGCATTAGAACAGATTGTAGACGTCAGTAGAACAGTCTGTATTTGTGCAGTTTTACAGACTAAAGACCTGCATTAGAGCAGACTGTGGACGAGCATTAGAACAGACAATAGACGTGCATAAGAACATAATGTAGTTGTGAAGTAGAACAAATTGTAGAGATGCAGTAGTACAGAATGTCGACAATTATCACAACAGTTTATAGTAGACAAAGAGTAGAACAGACTGTGGACTTGCATTAGAACAGACTGTAGATGTGCAGTAGAACAAACTGTAGATGTGCAGTAGAACAGACTGACGATGTGCAGAAGAATAGACTGTAGAGGGCAATAGTTGAGACTTTACACGAGCATTAGAACAGACTGTACATGAGTATTAGAAAAGACTGTAGACATGTTTTAGAACAGACTGTAGAGTTCCACTAGTACAGACTCTAGACAACCATCAGAACAAACTGTAGATGTGCAGTAGAAGAGACTGTAGAGGTGCAGTAGTACAGAAAGTTGACAATTATGAAAAGAGACTGTAGACGTGCAGTAGAACAGACTCTAGACAATTATTAGAAAAGACTGTAGACATCCAGTAGAACAGACTGTAGATGTGCATTAGAGGAAACTGTAGACGTTTATTAAAAGAGACTATAGTCGTGCAGTAGAACAGACTGTAGACGTACAATAGAACAGACTGTAGTGGTGCAGTTGAACAGATTGTAGACGTGCAGTTGAACAGACTTTATAGCAGCAGTAGTACAGACTCTAGAATGGCTTTAGAACTGATTGTAGACGAGCATTAGAACTGACTGTAGCGACCATTAGAACAGACTGTACATGTGCAGTAGAAGAGATTGTAGATGTGCAGTAGAACAGACTGTGGAGCCGCAGTAGTAGTACAGACTCTAGACTGGCATTAGAACAGACTGTAGACTTGCAGTAGAACAGACTGACAATGCTTCAGAGGAATAGACTTTAGTGGTGCAGTAGTTCAGACTGTAGACGAGCATTAGAACAGACTTTATATTAGTATTAGAAAACTCTCTAGACATGCTTTAGAACAGACTGTAGAGGTGCAGTAATACAGACTGTAGATGTGCAGTAGAACAGACTGTAGACGTTCATTATAACAGACTGTATAGGGCGTCAGTGGTAGAGCGGTCGTCTTTCAACCGGAAGGTAGTGTGTTCGATTCCCGCTCTCCCCACAATTCATTCTGTCGTTGTGTCCTTGGGCAAGACACTTAACCCACCTTGCCTCGTATGAATGTTTAAGAATGTTCAGTGAATGTATGTGGTGATGGTCAAAGAGGCCTTAGGGTCAAAATGGCTGCCACGTCTCTGTCAGTCTGCCCTAGGGCATCTGTGGCTACAGTTGTAGTTACCATCACCAGTGTGTGACTGTGTATGAATGAATAATGGACGGCTTGTGGGCGCTTTGAGTCCCTTGGTCCCTTGGGAGAAAAGCGCAATATAAATCCAATCCATTAACTGTAGACCTGCAGTAGAACAGACCGTAGATGAGCAGTAGTACAAACATTAGACTTGCATTAGAAAAGACTATAGATGTGCATTAGAACAGACTTTAAAAGTGCAGTAGTATAGACTGTAGATATGCAGTAGAACAGACTGTAGAAGTTTATCAGAACAGACTGTAGACGTGCAGAAGAACAGACTGTAGCTGAGCAGTAGTACAAAATGTAGACTTTCATTAGAACAGACTGTAGATGTGTATTAGAACAGACTGTATATGAGCAGTAAAACAGACTGTAGAGGTGCAGTAGAACAGACTGCAGTAGAGCAGAAGTACAGACTGTAGACTTGCATTAGAAATGACTGTAAACATCCAGTAAAACAGACTGACAATGTGCAGAAGAATAGACTAGGTGCAGTACTACAGACTGTACATGAACATTAGAACAGACTGTATATGAGTATTAGAAAACACTGTAGACATGCTTTAGAACAGACTCTAGAGGTGCAGTTTAACAGATTGTGGGCGAGCATTAGAACAGACTGTATATGAGTATTAGAAAACACTCTAGACATGCTTTAGAACAGACTGTAGAAGAGCAGTAGTTCAGACTGTAGACAAGCATTAGAACAAACTGTATATTTGAATTAGAAAACACTATAGACATGCTTTAGAACAGACTGTAGAGGTGCAGTTTAACAGACTGTAGACGAGCAATAGAACAGACTGTATATGAGTATTAGAAAACACTGTAGACATGCTTTAGAACAGACTCTAGAGGTGCAGTTTAACAGACTGTGACGAGCATTAGAACAGACTGTATATGAGTATTAGAAAACACTCTAGACATGCTTTAGAACAGACTGTAGAAGAGCAGTAGTTCAGACTGTAGACAAGCATTAGAACAAACTGTATATTTGAATTAGAAAACACTATAGACATGCTTTAGAACAGACTGTAGAGGTGCAGTTTAACAGACTGTAGACGAGCATTAGAACAGACTGTATTTGAGTATAAGAAAACACTCTAGACATGCTTTGGAACAGACTGTAGAGGTGCAGTAATACAGACTGTAGACGAGCATTAGAACAGACTGTAGAAGTGCAGTATTACAGACTGTAGATGTGCAGTAGAACAGACTGTAGACATTTATTAGAAGAGATTTTAGACCTGCAGTAGAACAGACCGTAGATGAGCAGAACAGACTGTAGATGTGCAGTAAAAAGACTGTAGAAGTGCAATAGAACAGACTGCAGTAGAGCAGAGGTACAGACTGTAAAATGGCATTAGACCAGACTGTAGAAGTGCAGTTGAACAGACTGTAGACTTGCAGTTAAACAGACTTCAGAGCAGCAGTAGTACAGATTCTAGATTGGCTTTAGAACAGACTGTAGACGTCCAGTAGAACAGACTGTAGATGTGCATTAGAACAGACTGTAGATGTGCATTAGAAGAGACTGTAGACCTTTAATAAAACCAACTAGAGTCGTGCAGTAGAACAGACTGTAGAAGAGCAGTAGAAGAGACAGTGGACTTGCAGTTGAACAGACTGTAGATGTGCATTAGAACAGACTGTAGATGTGCAGTAGAACAGAATTTAGACTTGCAGTAGAACAGACTGTAGAGCAGCAGTAGTACAGACTCTAGACTGGCATTAGAACAGACTGTAGACCTGCAGTAGAACAGACTGTAGAGGAGAAGTAGAACAAACTGTAGAGGTGGAGTAGTAAAGACTTTTATTGGGCATTAGAACAGACTGTATTCGAGCAATAGAACAGACTATAGATGTGCAGTAGTACAGACTGCATTAGAACAGACTGTGGACGAGTATTTGAAGAGACTATATACGTGTATAGAACAGACTGTAGATGTCCAGTAAAACAGACTAATGATGCTGCAGAAGAATAAAATTTAAAGGTCCGTTAGTAGAGACTGTAGGCGAGCATTAGAACAGACTGTGTATGAGTATTAGAATAGACTGTAGACATGCTTTAGAACAGACTGTAGAGGTGCAGTAGTACAGACTGTAGATGTGCATTAGAAGAGACTGTAGACCTTTAATAAAACCGACTAGAAGTCGTGCAGACAGACTGCAGAAGAGCAGTAGAAGAGACAGTGGACTTGCAGTTGAACAGACTGTAGATGTGCATTAGAACAGACTGTAGATGTGCAGTAGAACAGAATGTAGACTTGCAGTAGAACAGACTGTAGAGCAGCAGTAGTACAGACTTTAGACTGGCATTAGAACAGACTGTAGACCTGCAGTAGAACAGACTGTAGAGGAGAAGTAGAACAAACTGTAGAGGTGGAGTAGTAAAGACTTTTATTGGGCATTAGAACAGACTGTATTCGAGCAATAGAACAGACTATAGATGTGCAGTAGTACAGACTGCATTAGAACAGACTGTGGACGAGTATTTGAAGAGACTATATACGTGTATAGAACAGACTGTAGATATCCAGTAAAACAGACTAATGATGTTGCAGAAGAATAAAATTTAAAGGTCCGTTAGTAGAGACTGTAGACGAGCATTAGAACAGACTGTGTATGAGTATTAGAATAGACTGTAGACATGCTTTAGAACAGACTGTAGAGGTGCAGTAGTACAGACTGTACACGAGCAGTAGTACAGACTGTAGACTTGCATTAGAACAGACTGTAGATGTGCATTAGAACAGAATGTAGACATACAATAGAACAGACGTAGAGGTGCAGTTTAACAGACTACAGACATGCAGTTGAACAGACTTCAGAGCAGCAGTAGAACAAACTCTAGACTGGCTTTAGAACAGACTGTAGACGTGCAGTAGAACAGACTGTATATGAGCAGTAAAACAGACTGTAGATGTACATTAGAACAGACTGTAGAAGTGCAGTAGTACAGACTATAGATGTGCAGTAGAACAGACTGTAGACGTTTATTACAACAGACTGTAGACCTGCAGTAGAACAATTCATTAAATCATCAACTTGACCTGATGAGGCATTTTCAAACCTGATTGCCTCCATAAACTGTGTCCTGGTGTTATCATTAATGTGTCTCTTCTGAACAACTGTAGGTCCAGCAGCAGCTTTTGGAATCATGGACAGATGGAAAAAGACACAAGAATGATCAGACAGAGCAACATCAATCACAGTGACATCTGAAATATGGACACCCTTTGTAATGACCAGGTCCAGAGTGTGACCTCTGTTATGGGTCGGCTCATTAACATGCTGACAAAGACCAAAAGTATCAAGAATAGTAGAAAGTTCTTTGGCATTTCTGTCAGAAACATTATCCACATGCACGTTAAAATCACCTGATATGATTATTTGTTCATATTCTGTGCAGATAACCGAAAGCATTTCAGTAAACTCATCAATAAAATCATGACATTGTTGGGGTGGTTTGTAAAGAACAACATATAAAATAGATGGAGAAAACCTCAACTCCATTTTGAATGCCACATACTCAAATGATGAAAACTCCCAAGTGATAGTTTCTAGATAAGAATATTATCCCTAAAAATAGCACAAACACCACCACCCTTTTGTTTTCCCGCATTTTGGATAAAAATGTGAAATTCGATGGGGTGGATTCAATAAGGACAGCATTTCCAGTCTTACTGTCTAACCATGTTTCTGTTAAAAACATAAAATCAAGCTTATTTGAAATTATAAAATCATTAATTAAAAAGATTTGTTTCAAAGACCTGACATTGAACACTGCAAGTTTCAAGACTGTTTGAGCAGGACTAGACTTTATCTGTTTGCAGGGAATTTGAATCAGGTTTGTCTGATTAGACAAACTAACTGTTATTCTCTTCTCCAATCTGCGACTTCTGACTGTAGCTATGGAGCTGGGGAGTGTTCTCTCACAGGGCCTCGGGTTGATAAGTGTTTTATGATGACAAAAAGTCCTGGAACAGCAGAGGCCCTCAGTGTCCTAATCGCTGATAGTAGCCTTGATGCTAGTCAAGGCTTTTGGAGCTGGTCTGGGAGGGGGTGGAGGGGGTCTGACAGGGGTGCATTGGACACCTATCGGGGGTCTCATTTGTTCTGGCCAAGATGGAGATGATAGAACCCGTGACCTGGCCAAGTTAGGTGTGAGGGGTATCAACTTAGTTCCAGATTTTACCAACATTTCCAGGTGATCTGGAAATCCCATTGGTGAATCCGGGATGGGACAGAGATGGTGAGGTCCGCAGAAGGTGTTGATGTTACTGGGGGTCCAGGGTCCTATTGGGGGTCCATTTCAGTAGTGCAGGTGTTGATGATGGTCCAGTCAGAGGAGGATCTTTGGTTGGTGAGGCTGGAGTGTTTTTCTCATTCAGTGGCTGATGGCTTCTCAGAAGACTCTTTCTTTGTTTAAGAGTGCGACCAGAACCATTTAGGTGTCTCAGGGAGTGCAGGAGATTATCTGTTAGCCTCCTGACCCCTCCTCTGTTCAGGTGTGGGCCCTTTCCTTTAAACAGGTCTACACGTTGCCAAAACAAGTTGAAGTTATCAATAAAGTGTACTCCTCTTGTCTCGCAGGTCTTGGACAGCCATGTATTTAATGCAAGCAGCCGACTGAATTTATTGATCCTTCTGTCAATGTTTGGGAGTGGTCCACTGATAAAGGATTGCACTTCCAGATTTTCAAGTTTATTTAAAAGCCTGGAGATATCCTTTTAAAACCTCTGATTCTCCCTTCCTGGTGTCAACTGCACCCACATGTACAATCAGCTGTTTAATGCCTGTGTGTTTGGACAGGACTTGGGGGAGGAGTGCTGTTATATCAGGGACCATAGCACTTGGATAGCTGCATGTAACAAAACAACTATAGTTTATGTCCCTGACAGCACCGTCTCCCAGCAACAGGATATCTCTGTCCTTCACTTTGGCATAGATTCTCTGTCTCTGTTAGCCTGGTGCTTTTCCACAGATTCATGTCTCCGTTTTCCATAGACAAAGTTTTATTTCCTCCATGTTTTACAGTTAAAGAAGAGTTTTCTGGTTCATTCATCAGTGATTCAAATCTGTTTTTAGCTGGATGTCTGGTGATGCTACAAGTGCTCTTGTGATGCCAGCATTCTTTTTCTTATCCAGTGCTGCTTTGGCTGGGCACCAAGTTTATGCCAGGTGCCATCATTTTGTTTAAATCCCTTTGCTTTGTTCAGCTTTGGGAATGACACTGTATCTTCCAAGTTTAAATTCACAGTCTTACCAGATTGTGTGATCGGGATTGTATCCTGAAGTCCTCTTTCAGATTCCAAAGCAAAATCTTTGTCTGTAGCACACTGATTTCTTGTTGGTATTTCCAACAATTTGGCAGAAAGAGTTTGCAGTAGTTGTTTTTATCCCAGACATGTTGAAAAATAGATACTAAGACTCCAGTCGCTCAACAGGTCCAACGTGTTGTTTAAAAAGTAAAAAATAAGTAAGAACATAAAAACATAAAAATCCAGTTAAAAGAAAGTAAAAGCAATGTAAAAAGTTGATCCTAAATGTGGAGATAACTAAAGAGAAAAGTAAAGCTGGCAGGAGCAAGCAGAGGTGCGACTGCACTCTTCAGAAGCAGGAAAACTAGAGGAAGCAGAGGCCACAGAAAGACCAGAGGAGGAAGAGAGTCCAGAGGAGGCAGAGGCCACAGAGAGACCAGAGGAGGCAGAGGCGACAGAGAGACTAGAGGAGACAGATAAGTCAGAGAGACTAGTGGAGGCAGAGGCCAGAGAGAGAGCAGGGGAGGCAGAGGCCACAGAGAGACGAGTGGAGTCAAAGGCCACTGAGAGACCAGTGGAGGCATAGGAGACAGAGAGACCAGAGGAGGCAGAGGCCACAGAGAGACCAGAGGAGGCAGAGGACACAGAGAGACAAGAGGAGGCAGAGAAGGCAGAGAGACTAGAGGAGGCAGAGGCCACAGAGAGACCAGAGGAGGAAGAGGCGATAGATAGACTAGAGGAGACAGATAAGTCAGAGAGACTAGTGGAGGTAGAGGCCAGAGAGAGAGCAGAGGAGGCAGAGGCCACAGAGAGACGAGTGGAGCCAAAGGCCACTGAGAGACCAGTGGAGGCATAGGAGACAGAGAGACCAGAGGAGGCAGAGGCCACAGAGAATCCAGAGGAGGCATAGGCCACAGAGAGACCAGAGGAGGCAGAGTTCACAGAGAGACCAGAGGAGGTAGAGAGAGCAGAGGAGGCAGAGAAGGCAGAGAGACCAGTGGAGGCAGGCGACACAGAGAGACGAGAGGAGGCAGAGGCCACAGAGAGATCAGACGAGGCAAAGTTCACAGAGAGACCAGAGGAGGCAGAGGCCGCAGAGAGACCAGAGGAGGCATAGGCCACAGAGTAACCAGAGGAGGCAGAGGCCGCAGAGAGACCAGAGGAGGCATAGGCCACAGAGTAAGCAGAGGAGGCAACGGGGCAGAGAGACCAGAGAAGGCAGAGGCCACCGAGAGTTCAGAGGAGGCAACGGGCAGGGAGACTAGAGGAAGCAGAGGCCACAGAAAGACCAGAGGAGGAAGAGAGTCCAGAGGAGGCAGAGGCCACAGAGAGAGCAGAGAGGGCAGAGGAGGCAGAGAGACCAGAGGAGGCATAAGTCACAGAGAGACCAGTGGAGGCAGAGGCCACACAGAGTCCAGTAAAGGCAGAGGCCAGAGAGACCAGAGGAGGCAGAGAAGGCAGAGAGATTAGAGGAGGCAGAGGCCACAGAGAGACCAGAGGAGGCAGAGGAGGCAGAGAGAACAGAAAAGGCAGATGATACAGAGAGACCAGGAGGCAGCGGCCACAGAGAGATCAGAAGGCAGAGGCCACAGTGAGACCAGAGGAGGCAAAGGCCACAGAGAGACCAGAGGAGGCAGAGCAGGGGAGGCAGAGGAGGCAGAAAGACCAGAGGAGGCAGAGGCCATAGAGTGACTATAGGAGGAAGAGGAGACAAAGAGACCAGAGGAGGCAGAGGCAAAACAGAGACCAGGCAGAGGCAATAGAGAGACCAGTGGAGGCAGAGAGACCAGAGGGGGAAAAGTCACAGAGAGACCAGTGGAGGCAGAGGCCACACAGACTCCAGTAAAGGCAGAGGCCATAGAGAGACCAGAGGAGGCAGAGAAGGCAGAGAGATTAGAGGAGGCAGAGGCCACAGAGAGACCAGAGGAGGCAGAGGAGGCAGAGAGAACAGAAAAGGCAGATGATACAGAGAGACCAGGGGAGGCAGCGGCCACAGAGAGATCAGAGAAGGCAGAGGCCACAGTGAGACCAGAGGAGGCAAAGGCCACAGAGAGACCAGAGGAGGCAGTTAGAGCAGGGGAGGCAGAGGAGGCAGAAAGACCAGAAGAGGCAGAGGCCATAGAGTGACTATAGGAGGAAGAGGAGACAAAGAGACCAGAGGAGGCAGAGGCAAAACAGAGACCAGGCAGAAGCAATAGAGAGACCAGTGGAGGCAGAGAGACCAGAGGGGGCAGAGGAGGCAGAGAGACAAGAGAAGGCAGAGGCCAGAGAGAGACCAGAGGAGGCAGAGGCCACAGTGAGAGCAGAGGGGCAGAGGCCATCTAGAGTTCAGAGGAGGCAGAAAGACAGAGAGACCAGAGGAGGCAGAGAGACGAGAGGATGCAGAGGAGTCGAGACCAGAGAAGGCAGAGGCCACAAAGAGACCAGAGAAGGCATGAGGCCACAGAGAGACCAGAGGAAGCAGAGGCCACAGTGAGACCAGAGGGGCAGAGGCCATCGAGAGTTCAGAGGAGGCAGAAAGACAGAGAGACCAGAGGAGGCAGAGAGACCAAAGGATGCAGAGGAGGCAGAGAGAGACCAGAGAAGGCAGAGGCCACAAAGAGACCAGAGGAGGCAAAGGCCACAGAGAGACCAGAAGAGGAGGAGGAGGCAGAGAGACCAGAAAAGGCAGATGCAACAGAGAGACCAAGGAGGCAGCGGCCACAGAGTGACCAGAGGAGGAAACGAGGCTGAGACCAGAGGAGGCAGAGGCCACCGAGAGATCAGAGCAGGCAGAAAGATTGAGAGACCAGAGGAGGCAGAGAGATGAGAGGATGCAGAGGAGGCTTAGAGACCAGAGAAGGCAGAGGACACAAAGAGACCAGAGGAGGCAGAGGCAACCGAGAGACCAGAGCAGATAGAGGACACAGAGAGACTAGAAGAGACAGAGAAGGCAGAGAGACTAGATGTGGCAGAGGCCAGAGAGAGACCAGAGAAGGCAGAGGCCACAAAGAGACCAGAGGAGGCAGAGGCCAGAGAGAGATCAGAGGAGGCAGAGACATTTTGACATTTGACAATGCCTTTATTACTAAAGTAACAATTGGGAGTTTTTACATAAATATTTACAACCTCAAAAAAATCTTTTCATTTTTTTGTTTTTTTCCCAAAATCTCCCCATTTACCAATTCCACTTTTATTTTCATTCATATTCACATTAGAGAATGTTTAGATTAAAACTTTCATTCCCATCAGGCTCACACATAAAGTTTTAAAGCCCCAAAAATGAAAAATGACTAAACATTCTGTGTTATGCTATAAAAAGATGGTCTACCTTTAACCTTTTTTTACAAAACATTTTGTCAATAAAATAGGATCAATAGACGCACTTTCTTCAACTTTGTTTTTTCTAGTACACCAAGTTGCCAACTTTACTATTCCATAAAGAAAATTTAGAATAATAACTTTCTTCTTGTTTTCTACTGAGTACTTTGGCCCATACATAAACAATGAAACATTAAATGAACCCATTAGGTCCAGACTCCAAACCTTCACTAACTGCATCAAGTTTTTTGAGGTGATAACATTACATAAATGCATGCTGGCGGTCACTTCCGAGGTCCGATCAAGTGAAATGTCGTTTTGATATGTCGTCTGGGTGGCCCTAGGAGCCAGCAAAATTTGGAGAGGCTACGACATTGTTAAGCGGTCAAATAGTGTTCAGGCCAATGGTCAAAACCCGTTATAAGCTGTGTCTTTAGGAGGCTGAAACTTTTTCACTTTGATCTAAAGCCAGCAACCTTTGATATGCCGTTCTGGGTGGCCCCAGGAGCCAGCGTGCAAAATTTGGAGAGGCTACGACATTGGTAAGGGGTCAAAAGGTCAACTAAGGGTACGAGCTATATGCCCTGACAAGAAAGGTGTCTTTTGATCATAATTCTTTTCCTCTTTGCTCTAGAGCTCTGCGCTGGATATGTGTATCAGGGCTACTCCAGGAGCCAGGGGAAAAATTTAGGATTCCACATGCCCATTTTGTCAATGTATTCACCCTAGTAGAGGCACTGGCGGTCACTTCCGAGGAAAATCAGAGTGAAATGTGGTCTCCTGTTTTGACACAGTATGTGGAAGCCTGTGGCAAAGTTTGGAGAGGCTACCACATTGTTAAGGGTCGAAAGGTCAAAAGGGCATGACCTAAAGGCCCAAAAAGGAGAGATGTCTTTAGTCATCATTTTTCTTCTCTTGACTCTAGAGCGACCTTTGATATGTCGTTCTGGGTGGCCCCTGGAGCCAGCGTTGAAAATTTGGAGAGGCCACGACATTGTTAAGGGGTCAAATAATGTTTAGGTCAAGGGTCAGAAGCTGTTATAGGCTGTGTCTTTGGAGGCTGAAACATTTTCCCTGCTATAAAGCCAGCAGCCTTTGATATGTTGTTCTGGGTGGCCCCAGAGCCAGCGTGCAAAATTTGGAGAGGCTACAACATTGGTAAGGGGTCAAAAGGTCAACTAAGGGCAGAGCTATAGGCCCTGACAAGAAAGGTGTCTTTTGATCATCATTTTTTCCCTTGCTCTAGAGCCCTGCACTTGGATATGTGATTCAGGGCTACCCAGGAGCCAGGGTGATAAATTTGGGATTCCACATGCCCATTTTGTCAATGTATTCACCTAGTGGGGCGCTGGAGGTCACTTCCGAGGTCCGATCAAGTGAAATGTGGTCTCCTTTTTCTCAACCCAGTACGTGGAAGCGTGTGGTAAAGGTTGGCGAGGCTACCACATTGATAAGGGGTTTAAAAGGTCAAAAAGGGTATGCGCTAAAGGCCCAGACAGACTGTAGTCGAGCATTAGAACAGACTGTAGAAATGCAGTAGTACAGACTGTAAATGTGCAGAAGAACAGACAGTAGACAATTATTAGAACTGACTGTAGACGTGGAGTAGAACAGACTGGCAATTTGCAGATGAATAGACTGCAGATGAGGAGACCAGAGGAGGTAACGGGAGGGAGACGAGAGGAAGCAGAGGCCACAGAAAGTCCAGAGGAGGCAAAGGCCACAAAGAGACCAGAAGAGGAGAAGGAGTCAGAGAGACCAGAAAAGGCAGATGCCACAGAGAGACTAGAGGAGACAGAGAAGGCAAAGACACTAGAGGAGGGCAGAGGCCAGAGAGAGACCAGAGGAGGCAGAGGCCAAAGAGAGACCAGTGGAGGCAGATGCAACAGAGAGAGACCAGTGGAGGCAGAGGAGACAGAGTGACCAGAGGAGGCAGAGGCCACAGAGAGAGCAGAGGAGGCAGAGGAGACAGAGAGACCAGAGGAGGCAGAGGCCACAGAGAGACTAGAGGAGATAGAGAAGGCAAAGACACTAGAGGAGGGCAGAGGCCAGAGAGAGACCAGAGGAGGCAGAGGCCAAAGAGAGACCAGTAGAGGCAGATGCAACAGAGAGACCAGTGGAGGCAGAGGAGACAGAGGACCAGGTGAGGCAGAGGCCACAGAGAGAACAGAGGAGGCAGAGGACACAGACAGACCAAAGGAGGCAGAGGCCAAAGAGAGACCAGAGGAGGCAGAGGAGGCAGAGAGACCAGAGGAGGCAGAAGAGACAGAGAGAACAGAAGAGGCAGAGGCCACAGAAAGACCAGAGGAGGCAGAGAGTCCAGAGGAGGCAGAGGCTACAGAAAGACCAGTGTAGGCAGGGGAGACAGAGAGACCAGAGGAGGCAGAGGCCACAGAGTGACCAGAGGAGGAAATAAGGCAGAGACCAGAGGAGGCAGAGGCCACCGAGAGATCAGAGCAGGCAGAAAGACAGAGAGACCAGAGGAGGCAGAGAGATGAGAGGATGCAGAGGAGGCAGAGAGACCAGAAAAGGCAGACGCCACAGAGAGACCAGAGGAGCAGCGGCCACAGAGAGACCAGAGGAAGCAGAGAGACAGAGAGAGAGGAGGAGGCAGTTAGAGCAGAGGAGGCAGAGGAGACAAAGAGACCCAAGGAGGCAGAGGCAACAAAGAGACCAGAGGAGGCAGAGACAATAGAGAGACCAGTGGAGGCAGAGAGACCAGAGGAGGCAGAGGAGACAGAGAGACCAGAGGAGGCAGAGGCCACAGAGAGACGAAAGAAGGCAGAGGCCACAGAGAGATGAGGAAGCAGAAGAGGCAGAGAGATTAGAGGAGGAAGAGGCCACAGAAAGACCAAAAGAGGCAGAGAGTCCAGAGGATGCAGAGGACATAGAGAGGCCAGAGGAGGCAGAGGCCACAAAGAGACCAGAGGAGGCAGAGGCCACAGAGAGTTCAGAGGAGGCAGAGGAGACAGAGAAACCAGAGGAGGCAGAGGCCACAGAGAGACCAGAGGAGGCAGAGGACACGAAGAGACCAGAGGAGGCAGAGGCAACAGAGAGACCAGAGGAGATAGAGGAGACAGAGAGAGCAGAGGAGCCAGAGGCCACAGAAAGAGCAGAGGAGGCAGAGGAGACAGAGATACCAGAGGAGGCAGAGGCCACAGAGAGATCAGAGGAGGCAGAGGAGGCAGAGGAGGCAGAGGCTACAGAAAGACCAGTGTAGGCAGGGGAGACAGAGAGACCAGAGGAGGCAGAGGCCACAGAGTGACCAGAGGAGGAAATAAGGCAGAGACCAGAGGAGGCAGAGGCCACCGAGAGATCAGAGCAGGCAGAAAGACAGAGAGACCAGAGGAGGCAGAGAGATGAGAGGATGCAGAGGAGGCAGAGAGACCAGAAAAGGCAGACGCCACAGAGAGACCAGAGGAGGCAGCGGCCACAGAGAGACCAGAGGAAGCAGAGAGACAGAGAGAGAGGAGGAGGCAGTTAGAGCAGAGGAGGCAGAGGAGACAAAGAGACCCAAGGAGGCAGAGGCAACAAAGAGACCAGAGGAGGCAGAGACACAGAGAGACCAGTGGAGGCAGAGAGACCAGAGGAGGCAGAGGAGACAGAGAGACCAGAGGAGGCAGAGGCCACAGAGAGACGAGAGAAGGCAGAGGCCACAGAGAGACGAGAGGCACAGAAGAGGCAGAGAGATTAGAGGAGGAAGAGGCCACAGAAAGACCAAAAGAGGCAGAGAGTCCAGAGGATGCAGAGGCCATAGAGAGGCCAGAGGAGGCAGAGGCCACAAAGAGACCAGAGGAGGCAGAGGCCACAGAGAGTTCAGAGGAGGCAGAGGAGACAGAGAGACCAGAGGAGGCAGAGGCCACGGAGAGACCAGAGGAGGCAGAGGACACGAAGAGACCAGAGGAGGCAGAGGCAACAGAGAGACCAGAGGAGATAGAGGAGACAGAGAGAGCAGAGGAGCCAGAGGCCACAGAAAGAGCAGAGGAGGCAGAGGAGACAGAGATACCAGAGGAGGCAGAGGCCACAGAGAGATCAGAGGAGGCAGAGGAGGCAGAGGAGGCAGAGAGACCAGAGGAGGCAGAGGAGACAGAGAGACCAGAAAAGGCAGAGGCCACATAGAGACAAGAGGAAGTAGAGGACAGAGACAGACCAGAGGAGGCAGAGGCCACAGAGAGACTAGAGGAGGCAGAGGAGACAGAGACACCAGAGGAGGCAGAGGCCACAGAGAGACGAGAGGAAGCAGAGGAGGCAGAGAGACCAGAGGAGGCAATGGCCACAGAAAGACCAGGGGAGGCAAGGAGAGTCTAGAGGAGGCAGAGGCCACAGAGAGACCAGGGGAGGCAGAGGAGGCAGAGAGACCAGAAAAGGCAGATGCCTCAGAGAGACCAGAGTAGGCAGCGGCCAGAGAGAGACCAGAGAAGGCAGAGGCCACAGACAGACCAGAGGCGGCAGAGAGACAGAGAGACCAGAGGAGGCAGTTAGAGCAGAGGAGGCAGAGGAGGGAGAGAGAGACCAGAGGAGGCAGAGGCCACAGAGTGACTAGAGGAGGCAGAGGAGACAAAGAGACCAGAGGAGGCAGAGGACACAGAGAGACTATAGGAGGCAGAGGCCACAGAGAATCGAGGGTAGGCATAGGCTACAGAGAGACCAGAGGATTGCAGAGGTCACAGAGAGACCAGTGGAGGTAGAGAGAGCAGAGGAAGCAGAG
>JALDNG010003827.1:0-29867 GCA_024349245.1 Neodontobutis hainanensis
ACTTGCAGTAGAACAGACCATAAATGAGCAGTAGTACAGACTGTAGACTTGCATTAGAACAGACTGTAGATGAGCAGTAGTACAGATTATAAACTTGCATTAGAACAGACTGTAGATGTGCATTAGAACAGACTGTAGATGTGCAGAAAAAGACTGTAGACGTGCAGTAGAACAGACTGTAGATGTGCATTTAAAAAGACTGTAGACGTACAATACAACAGACTGTATACAAGCATTAGAACAGACTGTAGACATCTAGTAGAACAGACCGTAAATGTGCAGTAGTACAGAATTAAGACATGCATTAAAACAGACTGTGGACGAGCATTAGAACAGACTATAGACTGTAGACGTTTATTAGAACAGACTGTAGACCTACACTAGAACAGACCATGGATGAGCAGTAGTACAGACTATAGACTTGCATTAGAACAGACTGTAGATGTGCATTAGAAACAGACTTTAGAAGTGCAGTAGTAGAGACTGTAGATGTGTAGTAGAAAAGACTGTAGATGTTTATCAAAACAGACTGCAGACATGCAGTAGAACAGACTGTAGACGTGCAGTAGTACAGACTGTAGACGAGCATTAGAACAGACTGTATATGAGTATTAGAAAACACTGTAGACATGCTTTAGAACAGACTGTAGAAATGTAGTAGTTCAGACTGTAGACGAACATTAGAACAGACTCTATATGAGTATTAGAAAACACTACTAGAAATGCTTTACAACAGACTGTAGAGGTGCAGTAATACAGACTGTAGACGAGCATTAAAAAAGACTGTAGAAGTGCAGTAGTACAGACTGTAAATGTGCAGAACAGACTGTAGACGTTTATTAAAACAGATTGTAGACGTGGAGTAGAACAGACCGTACATGAGCAGTAGTACAACTTGTAGACTTGCATTGGAACAGACTGTAGATGTGCATTATAACAGACTGTAGATGTGCAGTAAAACAGACTGTAGACATGCAGTAGAACAGACTGCAGTAGAGCAATAGAACAGACTGTAAACTGGCATTAGAAAAGACTGTAGAGGTGCAGTTGAACATACTGTAGACTTGCAGTTAAACAGACTTCAGAGCAGCAGTAGTACAGACACTAGATTGGCTTTAGAAATGACTGTAGATGAGCATTAAAAAAGACTGTAAACGTCCAGTAGAACAGACTGACAATGTGCAGAAGAATAGACTGTAGAGATGGAGTAGTACAGACTGTAGACGAGCATTAGAACAGACTGTATATAAGTATTACAAAACACTCTAGACATGCTTTAGAACAGACTGTAGAGGTGCAGTAATACAGACTGTAGACGAGCATTAGAACAGAATGTAGAGGTGCAGTTGAACAGACTGTAGACTTGCAGTTAAACAGACTGTAAACATTTATTAGAAGAGATTTTAGACCTGCAGTAAAACAGACCGTAGATGAGCAGTAGTAAAGACTGTAGACTTGCATTAGAAGAGACTGTAGATGTGCATTAGAACAGACTTTAGAAGTGCAGTAGTAGAGTCTGTAGACGTGCAGTAGAACAGAGTGTAGATGAGCAGTAGTATAGACTGTAGACTTGCATTAGAACAGACTGTAGATCTTCAGTAGAACAGACTGTAGATATGCAGTAAAAAGACTGTAGAAGTGCAATAGAACAGACTTCAGTAGAGCAGAGGTACAGACTGTAAAATGGCACTAGAACAGACTGTAGACTTGGAGTTGAACAGACTTCAGAGCAGCAGCAGTAGAACAGACTCTAGATTGGCTTTAGAACTGACTGTAGACGAGCATTAGAACAGACTGTAAGCGTCAGTAGAACAGACTGTAGATGTGCATTAGAACAGACTGTAGGCGTGCAATAGAACAGACTGTAGGCGAGCATTAGAACAGATTGTAGGCGTCCAGTAGAACAGTCTGTATTTGTGCAGTTTTACAGACTAAAGACCTGCATTAGAGCAGACTGTGGACGAGCATTAGAACAGACAATAGACGTGCATAAGAACATAATGTAGTGAAGTAGAACAAATTGTAGAGATGCAGTAGTACAGAATGTCGACAATTATCACAACAGACTATAGTCGACAAACAGTAGAACAGACTGTAGACTTGCATTAGAAAAGACTGTAGATGTGCAGTAGAACAAACTGTAGATGTGCAGTAGAACAGACTGACGATGTGCAGAAGAATAGACTGTAGAGGGCAATAGTTGAGACTTTACAGCATTAGAACAGACTGTACATGAGTATTAGAAAAGACTGTAGACATGTTTTAGAACAGACTGTAGAGTTTCACTAGTACAGACTCTAGGCGACCATTAGAACAAACTGTAGATGTGCAGTAGAAGAGACTGTAGAGGTGCAGTAGTACGGAAAGTTGACAATTATGAAAAAGACTGTAGGCGTGCAGTAGAACAGACTCTAGACAATTATTAGAAAAGACTGTAGACATCCAGTAGAACAGACTGTAGATGTGCATTAGAGGAGACTGTAGAGCGTTTATTAAAAGAGACTATAGTCGTGCAGTAGAACAGACTGTAGACGTACAATAGAACAGACTGTAGTGGTGCAGTTGAACAGATTGTAGACGTGCAGTTGAACAGACTTCATAGCAGCAGTAGTACAGACTCTAGAATGGCTTCAGAACTGATTGTAGACGAGCATTAGAACTGACTGTAGACGACCATTAGAACAGACTGTACATGTGCAGTAGAAGAGATTGTAGATGTGCAGTAGAACAGACTGTGGAGCCGCAGTAGTACACACTCTAGACTGGCATTAGAACAGACTGTAGACTTGCAGTAGAACAGACTGACAATGCTTCAGAGGAATAGACTTTAGTGGGACTGTAGACGAGCATTAGAACAGACTTTATATTAGTATTAGAAAACTCTCTAGACATGCTTTAGAACAGACTGTAGATGTGCAGTAGAACAGACTGTAGGCGTTCATTATAACAGACTGTATAGGGCGTCAGTGGCTCAGTGGTAGAGCGGTCGTCTTTCAACCGGAAGGTAGTGTGTTCGATTCCGCTCTCCCCACAATTCATTCTGTCATTGTGTCCTTGGGCAAGACACTTAACCCACCTTGCCTCGTATGAATGTTTAAGAATGTTCAGTGAATGTATGTGGTGATGTTCAAAGAGGCCTTAGGCGCAAAATGGCTGCCACGTCTCTGTCAGTCTGCCCCAGGGCATCTGTGGCTACAGTTGTAGTTACCATCACCAGTGTGTGACTGTGTATGAATGAATAATGGACGGCTTGTGGGCGCTTTGAGTCCCTTGGTCCCTTGGGAGAAAAGCGCAATATAAATCCAATCCATTAACTGTAGACCTGCAGTAGAACAGACCGTAGATGAGCAGTAGTACAAACTTTAGACTTGCATGAGAACAGACTGTAGATGTGCATTAGAACAGACTTTAAAAGTGCAGTAGTATAGACTGTAGATATGCAGTAGAACAGACTGTAGAAGTTTATCAGAACAGAATGTAGACGTGCAAAAGAACAGACTGTAGGTGAGCAGTAGTACAGAATGTAGACTTTCATTAGAACAGACTGTAGATGTGCATTAGAACAGACTGTATATGAGCAGTAAAACAGACTGTAGACGTGCAGTAGAACAGACTGCAGTAGAGCAGAAGTACAGACTGTAAACTGGCATTAGAACAGACTGTAGATGAGCAGTAGTACAGACTGTAGACTTGCATTAGAAATGACTGTAAACATCCAGTAAAACAGACTGACAATGTGCAGAAGAATAGACTAGGTGCAGTACTACAGACTGTACATGAGCATTAGAACAGACTGTATATGAGTATTAGAAAACACTCTAGACATGCTTTAGAACAGACTGTAGAAGAGCAGTAGTTCAGACTGTAGACAAGCATTAGAACAAACTGTATATTTGAATTAGAAAACACTATAGACATGCTTTAGAACAGACTGTAGAGGTGCAGTTTAACAGACTGTAGACGAGCATTAAAACAGACTGTATTTGAGTATAAGAAAACACTCTAGACATGCTTTGGAACAGACTGTAGAGGTGCAGTAATACAGACTGTAGACAAGCATTAGAACAGTCTGTAGAAGTGCAGTATTACAGACTGTAGATGTGCAGTAGAACAGACTGTAGACATTTATTAGAAGAGATTTTAGACCTGCAGTAGAACAGACCGTAGATGAGCAGTAGTAAAGACTGTAGACTTGCATTAGAACAGACTGTAGATGTGCATTAGAACAGACTGTAGATGTGCATTAGAACAGACTGTAGACCTTTAATAAAACCGACTAGAGTTGTGCAGTAGAACAGATTGTAGAAGAGCAGTAGAAGAGACAGTGGACTTGCAGTTGAACAGACTGTAGATGTGCATTAGAACAGACTGTAGATGTGCAGTAGAACAGACTGTAGACCTGCAGTAGAACAGACTGTAAAGGAGAAGTAGAACAAACTGTAGAGGTGGAGTAGTAAAGACTTTTATTGGACATTAGAACAGACTGTATTCGAGCAATAGAACAGACTATAGATGTGCAGTAGTACAGACTGCATTAGAACAGACTGTGGACGAGTATTTGAAGAGACTATATACGTGTATAGAACAGACTGTAGATGTCCAGTAAACAGACTAATGATGCTGCAGAAGAATAGAATTTAAATGTCCGTTAGTAGAGACTGTAGACGAGCATTAGAACAGACTGTGTATGAGTATTAGAATAGACTGTAGACATACTTTAGAACAGACTGTAGAGGTGCAATAGTACAGACTGTACACGAGCAGTAGTACAGACTGTAGACTTGCATTAGAACAGACTGTAGATGTGCATTAGAACAGAATGTAGACATACAATAGAACAGGCGTAGAGGTGCAGTTGAACAGACTACAGACATGCAGTTGAACAGACTTCAGAGCAGCAGTAGAACAGACTGTAGACGTGCAGTAGAACAGACTGCAGTAGAGCAGAGGTAAAGAATGTAAACTGGCATTAGAACAGACTGTTGAGGTGTAGTTGAAATGACTGTAGAGGCGTGCAGTAATACAGACTGTAGGAGCATTAGAACAGACTGTAGAAGTGCAGTAGTACAGACTGTAGATGTGCAGTAGAACAGACTGTAGACGTTTATTACAACAGACTGTAGACCTGTAGTAGAACAGACCGTAAATGAGCAGTAGTACAGACTGTAGACTTGCATTAGAACAGACTGTAAATGAGCAGTAGTACAGATTATAGACTTGCATTAGAACAGACTGTGGACGAGCATTAGAACAGACTATAGACTGTAGACGATTATTAGAACAGACTGTAGACCTGCACTAGAACAGACCATAGATGAGCAGTAGTACTGACTATAGACTTGCATTAGAACAGACTGTAGATGTGCATTAGAAACAGACTTTAGAAGTGCAGTAGTAGAGACTGTAGATGTGTAGTAGAAAAGACTGTAGACGTTTATCAGAACAGACTGACAAAGTGCAGAAGAATAGACTATAGAGGTGCAGTAGTACAGACTGTAGGAGCATTAGAACAGACTCTATATGAATATTAGAAAACACTCTAGATATGCTTTAGAACAGATTGTAGAGGTGCAGTAATACAGACTGCAGATGAGCATTAGAACAGATTTTAGAAGTGCAGTAGTACAGACTGTAGATGAGCAGTAGCACAGACTGTAGACTTGCATTAGAACAGACTGTTGATGAGCATTAGAATAGACTTTAGAAGTACAGTAGTAATGACTGTAGAAATGCTGTAGAATAGACTATAGACGTTTATAAAAAGACTATAGCGTGCAGTAGAACAAAATGCGGTAGAG
This sequence comes from Neodontobutis hainanensis, assembly GCA_024349245.1. Taxonomy (NCBI): domain Eukaryota; kingdom Metazoa; phylum Chordata; class Actinopteri; order Gobiiformes; family Odontobutidae; genus Neodontobutis; species Neodontobutis hainanensis. The sequence continues at coordinate 5,799 of JALDNG010003827.1, forward strand.
CAGAGGTACAGACTGTAAAGTAGCATTATAAGAGACTGTAGGCGTACAATAGAACAGACTGTAGGCGAGCATTAGAACAGACTGTATACGTCTAGTAGAACAGACTGTAGATGTGCAATAGTACAGACTAAAGACCTGCATTAGAACAGACTGTGGACGAGCATTAGAACAGACTATAGATGTGCATTAGAACAGACTGTAGTTGTCCATTAGAACAGACTGTAGATGTGCATTAGAAAAGACTGACGATGTGCAGAATAATAGACTGTAGAGGTGCAGTAGTTAAGACTTTACGAGCATTAGAACAGACTGTACATTAGTATTAGAAAAGACTGTAGACATGCTTTACAACAGACTGTAGAGGTGAAGTAGTACAGACTGTAGACGACCACTAGAACAAACTGTAGATGTGCAGTAGAAGAGACTGTAGAGGTGCTGTAGTACAGAATGTTGACTATTATTAGAAGAGACTGTAGGCGTGCAGTAGAACAGACTCTAGACAATTATTAGAACAGACTGTAGACTTCCACAAGAACACACTGTAGATGTGCATTAGAAAAGACTGTAGACATTTATTAATACAGACTATAGTCGTGCAGTAGAACAGACTGTAGAAGTGCAGTAGAATAGACTGCAGTAGAGCAGTAGTAAAGACTGTAAAATGGCATTAGAACAGACTGTAGACAGCCAGTAGAACAGACTGTAGAGGTGCAGTTGTACAGACTGTAGATGTGTAGTAGAACAGACTGTAGACATTTATCAGAACAGACTGTAGACTTGCATTAGAACAGACTGTAGATGTGCATTAGAACAGACTGTAGATGTGCAGTAAAACAGACTGTAGACGTGCAGTTGAACAGACTTTAGATGTGCATTTGAACAGATGTCAGAGCAGCAGTAGTACAGACTCTAGATTGGCTTTAGAACAGACTGTAGATGAGCTTTAGAACAGGCTGTAAACGTCAGTAGAACAGACTGACAATTAGAACAGATTGTAGATTTGCAGTAAAACAGACTGTAGACGTGCAGGTGAACAGAAATCAGAGCAGCAGTAGTACAGACTCTAGAATTACCTTAGAACAGACTGTAAACGAGCAATAGAAATGACTGTAAACGTCCGTAGAACAAACTGACAATGTGCAAAAGAATAGACTCTAGAGCTGCAGTAGTACAGACTGTAGATGAGCAAATAAACAGACTGTATATGAGTTTTAGAAAACACTGTAGACATGCATTTATAACAGACTGTAGAGGTGCAGTAATACAGACTGTAGACGAGCATTAGAACAGACTGTAGAAGTGCAGTAGTACAGACTGTAGAGGTGCAGTTGAACAGACTGTAGACATGCAGTTGAACAGACTTCAGAGCAGAATTAGTACAGACTGTAGATTGTAGAACAGACTGACAATTAGAACAGATTTTAGATGTGCAGTAAAAATGACTGTAGACGTGCAGTAGAATAGAGTGCAGTAGAGCAATAGTACAGACTGTAAAATGGCATTAGATCAGACTGTAGACATGCAGTAGAACAGACAGTAGAGGTGCAGTTGTACAGACTGTAGACGAGCATTAGAACAGACTGTTGATGTGCAGTAGAAAAGACTGTAGACATACAATAGAACAGACTGTAGATGAGCATTAGAACAGAATGTAGGCGTCCATTAGAACAGACTGTAGATGTGCAGTAGTAAAGACTAAAGACCTGCATAAGAATAGACTGTGGGCGAGCATTAGAACAGACTGTAGATGTGCTTTAGTACAGACTGTAGAGTGCAGTAATACAGACAGTAGACGAGCATTAGAAGAGACAGTAGAAGGGCAATAATAAATGTCGACATTCTGTACTACTGCACCTCAATAGTCTTTTCTACTGCACATCTACAGTCTGAAGTACTGCACTTCTACAGTCTGTTTTAATGCTTGTCTACAATCTATACAACTGCATCTCTACAGTCTGTTCTAAAGCATTTCTACAGTGTTTTCTAATACTCATATAGAGTATGTTCTAATGCTCATCTACAGTCTGTAGTAATGCACCTCTAGAGTCTATTCTTCTGCACATTGTCTGTTCTACTGGACGTTTACAGTAATTTCTAATGCTTGTCTACAGTCTGTTCTACTGCACAACTATTGTCTGTTTTAATAATTGTCTACAGTCTCTTCTAATGCACATCTACAGTCTGTTCTAATGCACATCTACAGTCTGTTCAACTGCACCTCTACAGTCTGTTCTATTGCACGTCTACAGTCTGTTCTACTGCGACTATAGTCTATTTTTAATAGCGTCTACAGTCTTTTCTAATGCACATCTACAGTCTGTTCTACTGCAGGTATACAGTCTGTTCTAATAAACGTCTACATTCTGTTCTACTGCACATCTACAGTCTGTATGTTATAGGAATATTTTATATCCATATATTTAACCAGAGAGAAACGGAGACCGATTATAATTTAACAAGCAATGGCCAAAAATTAATCCTTGCAAGGAGAAGCAAAGCAGCACAATATTACAGCGGAAGGTTTGCTTAAAGATGTAAACATAACATGGGATTATATACAACACAGTGGCGTCCCTGGTGAGAGGCGTTCACAATGGTCCAGGAGCAGAAGTCCGTGACAAGCCATGTCTCAGTCCTGTTATGTCTACTTAATGCTTGGATTAGCACGAAGGGCATGACATGAATTTGACATGACCTGAGGAGAACTATACGTCCCAGTAACAATAAACATTAAAATTAAAATTATTATAACACTGTACAACTACACTTCTACAGTCTGTATAATGCTCGTTTGCAGTCTGTATTACTGCACCTCAACAGTTTGTTCTACTGCACATCTACAGTCTGTTCTACTGCTTGTCTACAGTCTGTTCTACTGCACGACTATTGTCTGTTTTAATAATTGTCTACAGTCTCTTCTAATGCACATCTACAGTCTGTTCTAATGCACATCTACAATCTGTTCTAATGGACATCTACAGTCTGTTCTAATAATTGTCTAGAGTCCGTTCTACTGCACATCTACTCTCTGTTCTAATAATTATCAACATTCTGTACTACTGCACAGCTACAGTCTGTTCTAATGCACATCTACAGTCTGTTCTAATGCAAGTCTACAATCTGTACTACTGCTCATCTACAGTCTGATCTACTGCATGTCTATAGTCTGTACAACTGCACCTCTACAGTCTGTTCTACTGCATGTCTACAGTCTGTTCTAATGCCAGTTTACAGTCTGTACCACTGCTCCACTGCAGTTTATTCTACTGCACGTCTACAGTCTGTTTTACTCCACATCTATAGTCTGTTCTAATGCACATCTACATTATGTTCTAATGCAAGTCTACAGTCTGTTCTACTGCATGTCTATAGTCTGTTTAACTGCACATCTACAATCTGTTCTAATTGTCAATCTGTTCTACTGGACATTTACAGTCTGTTCTAAAGCTCGTCTACAGTCTGTTCTAAAGCCAATCTAGAGTCTGTACTACTGCTGCTCTGAAGTCTGTTAAATTGCAGTCTGTTTTTGCAGGTCTTTAATATATATATATTACTACACATCTACAGTCTCTTCTACTGCACGTCTACTGTCTGTTCAACTGCACCTCTACAGTCACTTCTATTGTGCGTCTACAGTCTATTCTAATGCACATCTACTGTCTGTTCTAATGCACATCTACAATCTGTTCTAATGGACATCTACAGTCTGTTCTAATAATTGTCTAGAGGCCGTTCTACTGCACATCTACTCTCTGTTCTAATAATTATCAACATTCTGTACTACTGCACAGCTACAGTCTGTTCTAATGCACATCTACAGTCTGTTCTAATGCAAGTCTACAATCTGTACTACTGCTCATCTACAGTCTGATCTACTGCACGTCTATAGTCTGTACAACTGCACCTCTACAGTCTGTTCTACTGCATGTCTACAGTCTGTTCTAATGCCAGTTTACAGTCTGTACCACTGCTCCACTGCAGTTTATTCTACTGCACGTCTACAGTCTGTTTTACTCCACATCTATAGTCTGTTCTAATGCACATCTACATTATGTTCTAATGCAAGTCTACAGTCTGTTCTACTGCATGTCTATAGTCTGTTTAACTGCACATCTACAATCTGTTCTAATTGTCAATCTGTTCTACTGGACATTTACAGTCTGTTCTAAAGCTCGTCTACAGTCTGTTCTAAAGCCAATCTAGAGTCTGTACTACTGCTGCTCTGAAGTCTGTTAAATTGCAGTCTGTTTTTTTGCAGGTCTTTAATATATATATATTACTACACATCTACAGTCTCTTCTACTGCACGTCTACTGTCTGTTCAACTGCACCTCTACAGTCACTTCTATTGTACGTCTACAGTCTTTTCTAATGCACATCTACAGTCTGTTCTACTGCAGGTATACAGTCTGTTCTAATAAACGTCTACATTCTGTTCTACTGCACATCTACAGTCTGTATGTTATAGGAATATTTTATATCCATATATTTAACCAGAGAGAAACGGAGACCGATTATAATTTAACAAGCAATGGCCAAAAATTAATCCTTGCAAGGAGAAGCAAAGCAGCACAATATTACAGCGGAAGGTTTGCTTAAAGATGTAAACATAACATGGGATTATATACAACACAGTGACGTCCCTGGTGAGAGGCGTTCACAATGGTCCAGGAGCAGAAGTCCCGTGACAAGCCATGTCTCAGTCCTGTTATGTCTACTTAATGCTTGGATTAGCACGAAGGGCATGACATGAATTTGACATGACCTGAGGAGAACTATACGTCCCAGTAACAATAAACATTAAAATTAAAATTATTATAACACTGTACAACTACACTTCTACAGTCTGTATAATGCTCGTTTGCAGTCTGTATTACTGCACCTCAACAGTTTGTTCTACTGCACATCTACAGTCTGTTCTACTGCTTGTCTACAGTCTGTTCTACTGCACGACTATTGTCTGTTTTAATAATTGTCTACAGTCTCTTCTAATGCACATCTACAGTCTGTTCTAATGCACATCTACAATCTGTTCTAATGGACATCTACAGTCTGTTCTAATAATTGTCTAGAGTCCGTTCTACTGCACATCTACTCTCTGTTCTAATAATTATCAACATTCTGTACTACTGCACAGCTACAGTCTGTTCTAATGCACATCTACAGTCTGTTCTAATGCAAGTCTACAATCTGTACTACTGCTCATCTACAGTCTGATCTACTGCACGTCTATAGTCTGTACAACTGCACCTCTACAGTCTGTTCTACTGCATGTCTACAGTCTGTTCTAATGCCAGTTTACAGTCTGTACCACTGCTCCACTGCAGTTTATTCTACTGCACGTCTACAGTCTGTTTTACTCCACATCTATAGTCTGTTCTAATGCACATCTACATTATGTTCTAATGCAAGTCTACAGTCTGTTCTACTGCATGTCTATAGTCTGTTTAACTGCACATCTACAATCTGTTCTAATTGTCAATCTGTTCTACTGGACATTTACAGTCTGTTCTAAAGCTCGTCTACAGTCTGTTCTAAAGCCAATCTAGAGTCTGTACTACTGCTGCTCTGAAGTCTGTTAAATTGCAGTCTGTTTTTGCAGGTCTTTAATATATATATATTACTACACATCTACAGTCTCTTCTACTGCACGTCTACTGTCTGTTCAACTGCACCTCTACAGTCACTTCTATTGTACGTCTACAGTCTATTCTAATGCACATCTACTGTCTGTTCTAATGCACATCTACAATCTGTTCTAATGGACATCTACAGTCTGTTCTAATAATTGTCTAGAGTCCGTTCTACTGCACATCTACTCTCTGTTCTAATAATTATCAACATTCTGTACTACTGCACAGCTACAGTCTGTTCTAATGCACATCTACAGTCTGTTCTAATGCAAGTCTACAATCTGTACTAATGCTCATCTACAGTCTGATCTACTGCACGTCTATAGTCTGTACAACTGCACCTCTACAGTCTGTTCTACTGCATGTCTACAGTCTGTTCTAATGCCAGTTTACAGTCTGTACCACTGCTCCACTGCAGTTTATTCTACTGCACGTCTACAGTCTGTTTTACTCCACATCTATAGTCTGTTCTAATGCACATCTACATTATGTTCTAATGCAAGTCTACAGTCTGTTCTACTGCATGTCTATAGTCTGTTTAACTGCACATCTACAATCTGTTCTAATTGTCAATCTGTTCTACTGGACATTTACAGTCTGTTCTAAAGCTCGTCTACAGTCTGTTCTAAAGCCAATCTAGAGTCTGTACTACTGCTGCTCTGAAGTCTGTTAAATTGCAGTCTGTTTTTGCAGGTCTTTAATATATATATATTACTACACATCTACAGTCTCTTCTACTGCACGTCTACTGTCTGTTCAACTGCACCTCTACAGTCACTTCTATTGTACGTCTACAGTCTATTCTAATGCACATCTACTGTCTGTTCTAATGCAAGTCTATAATCTGTACTACTGCTCTTCTACAGTCTGTACTACTGCACCTCTACAGTCTCTTCTAAAGCATGTCTACAATCTTTTCTAATACTCATATATAGTCTATTCTAATACTTGTTTACAGTCTGTACTAATGCATCTCTAAAGTCAATTCTTCTGAAGCATTGTCAGTCTGTTCTAATATTTGTCTACAGTCCGTTCTACTGCACGTCTATAGTCTTTTCTAATAATTGTCGACAGTCTGTACTACTGCACCTATACAGTCTCTTCTACTGCACATCTACAGTCTGTTCTAATGCTCGTCTATAGTCTGAACTACTGCACCTCTACAATCTGTTCTAAAGCATGTCTAGAGTGTTTTCTAATACTCATATACAGTCTGTTCTAATGCGCTTCTACAGTCTGTACTACTGCATCTCTACAGTCTATTCTTCTGCACATTGTCAGTCTGTTCTACTGGACGTTTACAGTCTGTTCTAATGCTCGTCTACAGTCTGTTCTAAAGCCAATCTAGAGTCTGTACTACTGCTGCTCTGAAGTATGTTTAACTGCACGTCTACAGTCTGTTCAACTGCACCACTACAGTCTGTTCTACTGCACGACTATAGTCTCTTTTAATAAACGTCTACAGTCTCCTCTAATGCACATCTACAGTCTGTTCTACTGGATGTCTACAGTCTTTTCTAATTATTGTTTAGAGTCTGTTTTACTGCACTCCTACAGTCTCTTTTAATAATTGTTAACTTTCTGTACTACTGCACCTTTACAGTCTCTTCTACTGCATATCTACAGTTTGTTCTAATTGTCGTCTAGAGTCTGTACTACTGGAACTCTACTGTCTGTTCTAAAACATGTCTACAGTCTTTTCTAATACTCATGTACTGTTTGTTCTAATGCTCGTGTAAAGTCTCAACTACTGCCCTCTACAGTCTATTCTTTTGCACATCGTCAGTCTGTTCTACTGCACATCTACAGTTTGTTCTACTGCACATCTATAGTCTGTTCTAATGCATGTCTACAGTCTGTTCTAATGCAAGTCTACAGTCTGTACTACTGCTCATCTACAGTCTGTTCTACTGCACGTCTACAGTCTTTTCTTATAAACGTCTTCAGTCTGTTCTACTGCACATCTATAGTCTGTTCTACTGCACTTCTACAGTCTGTACTACTGCACTTCTACAGTCTGTACTACTGCACTTCTAAAGTCTATTCTAATGCTCATTTATAGTCTGTTCTACTGCACGTCTACAGTCTGTTCTACTGCACATCTACAGTCTGTACAACTGCACCTCTACTGTCTGTTCTAAAGCATGTCTACTGTGTTTTCTAATACTTAAATACATTCTGTTCTAATGCTCATCTACAGTCTGTACAACTGCACCTCTACTGTCTGTTCTAAAGCATGTCTACAGTGTTTTCTAATACTTAAATACATTCTGTTCTAATGATCGTCTACAGTCTGTTCTAAAGCCAATCTAGAGTCTGTACTGCTGCTGCACTGAAGTCTGTACAACTGCATGTCTACAGTCTGCTAAACTGCATCTCTACAGGTTCTTCTATTGTATGTCTACAGTCTGTTCTAATACACATCTACAGTCTGTTCTAATGCAAGTCTACAGTATATACTACTGCTTGTCTACAGTCTGTTTAACTGCAAGTCTACAGTCTTTTCAACTGCACCTCTACAGTCTGTTCTAATGCCAGTTTACAATCTGTACTATTGCTCTACTGCAGTCTGTTCTACTGCATGTCTACAGTCTGTTTTACTGCACATCTACGGTCTGTTCTACTGCACGTCTACAATCTGTTTTAATAAACGTCTACAGTCTGTTCTGCACATTTACAGTCTGTACTACTGCACTTCTACAGTCTTTTTTAATGCTCGTCTACAGTCTGTATTACTGCACCTCTACAGTCTGTTGTAAAGCATGTCTAGAGTGTTTTCTAAAACTTATATACAGTCTGTTCTAATGGTCATCTACAGTCTGAACTTCTGCACCTCTATAGTCTGTTCTAAAGCATGCCTACAGTGTTTTCTAATACTCAAATACAGTCTGTTCTAATGCTCGTCTACATTCTGTACTACTGCACCTCTACAGTCTGTTCTTCTGCACATTGTCAGTCTGTTCTACTGGACGTTTACAGTCTGCTCTAATGCTCGTCTACAGTCAGTTCTAAAGCCAAATCTAGAGTCTGTACTACTGCTGCTCTAAAGTTTGTTCAACTGCAAGTCTACAGAATGTTCAACTGGAGCTCTACAGTCTGTTCTAATGCCAGTTTACAGTCTGTACTATTGCTGTACTGCAGTCTGTTCTACTGCATGTCTACATTCTGTTTTACTAAACATCTACAGTCTGTTCTAATGCACATCTAAAGTCTGTTCTAATGCAAGTCTAGAGTATGTACCACTGCTTGTCTACAGTCTGTTCTACTGCACTTCTACAGTCTGTTCTAATAAACGTATACAGTCTTTTCTACTGCTCATCTACAGTCTATACTACTGCACTTCTACAGTCTGTTCTATAGCTCGTTTACAGTCTGTATTACTGCACCTCTACAGTCTGTTCTAAAGAATGTCTAGAGTGTTTTCTAATACTCATATACAGTCTGTTCTAATGCTCGTCTACCCAACTGCACCTCTTCAGTTTGTTCTAAAGCATGTCTACAGTGTTTTGTAAAACTCATATACAGTCTGTTCTAATGCTCACCTACAGTCTGTACTACAGCACCTCTAGAGTCTTTTCTTCCGCACATTGTCAGTCTGTTCTACTGGACGTTTACAGTCATTTCTAAAGCTTGTCTACAGTCTGTTCTAAAGCCAGTCTAGAGTCTGTTCTACTGCTGCTGTGAAGTCTGTTCAACTGCATGTCTATAGTCTGTTCAACTGCACCTCTACGTCTGTTTTATTGTATGTCTACATTCTGTTCTAATGTACATCTACAGTCTGTTCAAATGCAAGTCAACAGTCTGTACTACCTTTCGTGCACAGTCTGTACTACTGCACCTCTACAGTCTGTTCTAAAGCATGTCTACAGTCTATTCTAATACTCATATACAGTCTGTTCTAATACTCGTCTACAGTCTCTACTAACGGACTTTTAAATTCTATTCTTCTGCAGCATCGTTAGTCTGTTTTACTGGACATTTACAGTCTGTTCTAAAACTCGTCTATAGTCTGTTCCAATACTCGTCCACAGTCTGTTCTAATGCATTCTGTTCTAATGCACATCTATAGTCTGTTCTATTGCTCGAATACAGTCTGTTCTAATGCCCAATAAAAGTCTTTACTACTCCACCTCTACAGTTTGTTCTACTTCTCCTCTACATTCTGTTCTAGTGCAGGTCTACAGTCTGTTCTATTGCTAGTCTAGAGTCTTTACTACTGCTGCTCTGCAGTTTGTACTCTTGCTCATCTACAGTCTGTTCTACTGCATGTGTACAGTCTTTTCTTATAAACGTCTATAGTATGTTCTACTGTACATCTACAGTCTTTACTACTGCACTTCTAAAGTCTATTCTAATGCTCATCTACGGTCTGTTCTACTGCAGGTCTACAGTCTGATCTAATAAACGTCTACAGTCTGTACTACTGCACATCTACAGTCTGTACTACTGCACTTCTACAGTCTCTTCTAATGCCAGTTTACAGTCTGTACTATTGCTCTACTGCAGTCTCTTCTACTGCATGTCTATAGTCTGTTTTACTGCACATCTACAGTTTGTTCTAAAGCATGTTTAGAGTGTTTTCTAATACAAATATACAGTCTGTACTACTGCACCTCTAGAGTCTATTCTTCTGCACATTGTCAGTCTCTTCTACTGTACGTTTACAGTCTGTTGTAATGCTCGCCTACAATCTGTTCTAAAGCAAATCTAAAGTCTGTACGACTGCTGCTCTGAAGTCTGTACAACTGCACGTCTACAGTCTGTTCAACTGCACCTCTACAGTCACTTCTATTGTACGTCTACAGTCTATTCTAATGCACATCTACAGTCTGTTCTAATGCAAGTCTATAATCTGTACTACTGTTTGTCTACAGTCTGTACTACTGCACCTCTACAGTCTCTTCTAAAGCATGTCTACAATCTATTCTAATACTCATATACAGTCTGTTCTAATACTTGTTTACAGTCTGTACTAATGCATCTCTAAAGTCTATTCTTCTGAAGCATTGTCAGTCTTTTCTAATAATTGTCGACATTCTGTACTACTTCACCTCTACAGTCTCTTCTACTGCACAATTACAGTCTGTTCTAATGCTCGTCTATAGTCTGAACTACTGCACCTCTACAATCTGTTCTAAAGCATGTCTAGACTGTTTTCTAATACTCATATAGAGTCTGTGCAAATGTTCGTCTACAGTCTGTACTACTGCATCTCTACAGTCTTTTCTTCTGCATATTGTCAGTCTGTTCTACTGGGCGTTTATAGTCTGTTCTAATGCTCGTCTACAGTCAGTTCTAAAGCCAGTTTACAGTCTGTACTACTGCTCTACTGCAGTCTCTTCCACTGCACGTCTACAGTCTGTTTTACTGCACATCTACAGTTTGTTCTAATGTACATCTACTGTCTGTTCTAATGCAAGTCTAGAGTCTGTTTTACTGCACATCTACAGTCTGTTCTAAAGCATGTCTAGAGTGTTTTCAAATACTCATATACAGTCTGCTCTATTGCTCATCTACAGTATGTACTACTGCACCTCTAGAGTCTATCCTTTTGCACATTGTTAGGGTTAGGGTTAGTTGTCCAGTAGAACAGACTGTAGCCGAACAGTAGTTTAGAATGTAGACTTGAAATAGAACAGACTGTAGATGTGCAGTAGAACAGACTGTAGACGTTTAATAAAAGAGACTATAGTCGTGCAGTACAACAGAGTGTAAACGAAAAGTAGATTAGAATGTAGACTTGCATAAGAACAGACTATGGAGGTGCAGTTGAACAGACTGTAGAGCAGCAGTAGTACAGACTGTAGAATGGCTTTAGAACTGACTATACACAATCATAGAGGACCATTAAAACAGACTGTAGATGTGCAGTAGAAGAGACTGTAGAGGTGCAGTTGTACAGAATCTTGACAATTATTAGAACAGACTGTAGACGTCTAGTAGAAGAGACTGTAGACGTTTATTAAAAATGAGTATAGTCATGCAGTAGAACAGACTGTAGACCTCTAGTTGAACAGACTGTAGCTGTGCATTAGAACAGACTGTAGACATGCAGTAGAACATACTGTAGAGGATCAGTAGAACAAACAGTAGAGCTGGAGTAGTAAAGACTGTTATTGGGCATTAAAACAGACTATATTCAAGCAATAGAAAGGAACAATAGATGTCTGGTCGTACAGATTGCATTAGAACAGACTGTGGATGAGCATTTGAACAGACTATAGACGTGTATTAGAACAGATTGTAGATGCGCAGTAGAAAAGACTGTAAGGTGCAGTAGTACAGAATGTCGATAATTATTAGAAAAGACTGTAGACGTGCAGTAGAACGGACTGTAGAAAATTATTAGAACAGACTGTAGACTTGCAGTAGAACAGACTCACAGTGCTTCAGAAGAATAGACTTTAGAGGTGCATTAGTACAGACTGTAGACGATTATTAGAATAGACTGTATATGAGTATTAGAAAACACTCTAGACATGCTTTAGAACAGACTGTAGAGGTGCAGTAGTACAGACTATAGACCTGCAGTAGAATAGACTGTAGATGTGCATTAGAACAGACTTTAGAAGTGCAGTAAAACAGACTGTAGACATGCAGTAGAACAGACTGCGGTAGAGCAGTAGTACAGACAGTAAAATGGCATTAGAACAGACTGTAGAGGAACAGTAGAACAAACTGTAGAGGTCGAGTAGTAAATACTGTTATTGGGCAATAGAACAGACGATATTCGAGCAATAGAACAGACTATAGATGTGTGGTCGTACGGACTGCATTAGAACAGATTGTGGACGAACATTTGAACAGACTAATGACGTGCATTAGAACAGACTTTAGATGTGCAGTAGAAGAGACTGTAGACAATTATTAGAACAGACTGTAGCCATGCAGTAGAACAGACTGTAGAGGTAGAACAGTAAAGACTTTTATTGGGGATTAGAACAGACTGTAGACAAGCAATAGAACAGATTGTAGATGTGCAGTAGTATAGACTGTAGACCTGCATTAGAAGAGACTCTAGATGCGCAGTAGAAAAGACTGTAAACGTGCAGTAGAACAGACTGTTCAGAGAGTCAGAGAGACCAGAGGAAGCAGAGGTCACAGAGAGACCAGAGGAGGCAGAGAGTCCAGAGGAGTCAGAGGCCACAGAGAGACCAGTAAAGGCAGAGGCCACAGAGAGACCAGAGGAGGCAGAGGCCACAGAGAGACGAGAGGAGGCAGAGGAGATAGAGAGAGCAGAAGAGGAAGAGGGCACAGTTAGACCAGAGGGGGAAGAGGCCACCGAGAGTTCAGTTGAGGCAGAAAGACAGAGAGCCCAGAGGAGGCAGAGAGACGAGAGGATGCAGAGGAGGCAGAGAGACCAAAGGAGACAGAGGCCACAGAGAGACCAGAGGAGATAGAGGAATAGAGAGTCCAGAGGAGGCAGAGGCAACAGAGAGGCTAGAGGAGGTAGAGGCCACAGAGAGACCAGAGGAGGCAGAAGCCACAAAAAGACCAGAGGAGGCAGAGGCCACAGAGAGACCAGAGGAGGCAGAGGAGGCAGAGAGACCAGAAAAGACAGATGCCACAGAGAGACCAGAGGAGGCAGCGACCACAGAGAGACCAGAGGAGGCAGTTAGAGCAGCGGAGGCAGAGAGACCAGAGGAGGCAGAGGCCACAGAGAGACCAGAGGAGGCAGAGAGTCCAGAGGAGGCAGAGGCCACAGAGTGACTAGAGGAGGCATAGGAGACAAAGAGACCAGAGGAGTCAGGAGTCAGAGGCAGCAGACAGACCAGAGGAGGCAGAGGCAATAGAGAGACTTGTGGAGGCAGAGAGACAGGAGAGGCCAGAGGAGACAGAGGCCACAGAGAGACCAGAGGAGGCAGAAGCTACAGAGAGACGAGAGGAGGAAGAGGAGATATAGAGCGCAGAAGAGGCAAAGGCCACAGTTAGACCAGAGGGGGAAGAGGCCACCGAGAGTTCAGAGGAGGCAGAAAGACAGAGAACCCAGAGGAGATAGAGGAATAGAGAGACAAGAGGAGGCAGAGGCCACAGAGAGACCAGAGGAAGCAGAGGTCACAGAGAGACCAGAGGAGGCAGAGAGTCCAGAGGAGTCAGAGGCCACAGAGAGACCAGAGGAGGCAGAGGAGGCAGAGAGACCAGAGGAGGCAGAGGCCAGAGAGAGACCAGTAAAGGCAGAGGCCACAGAGAGACAAGAGGAGGCAGAGAAGGCAGAGAGACTAGAGGAGGCAGAGGCCGCAGAGAGACCAGAGGAGGAAGAGGCAACAGAGAGTCTAGAGGAGACAGATAAGTCAGAGAGACTAGTGGAGGTAGAGGCCAGAGAGAGAGTAGAGGAGGCAGAGGCCACAGAGAGACGAGTGGAGTCAAAGGCCACTGAGAGACCAGTGGAGGCATAGGAGACAGAGAGACCAGAGGAGGCAGAGGCCACAGAGAGACGACAGGAGGCAGAGGACACAGACAGACCAGAGGAGGCAGAGGAGGTAGAGAGACCATTGGAGGCAGAGGAGACAGAGAGACCAGAGGAGGCAGAGGCCACAGAGAATCCAGAGGAGGCATAGGCCACAGAGAGACCAGAGGATTGCAGAGGTCACAGAGAGACCAGTGGAGGTAGAGAGAGCAGAGGATGCAGAGAAGGCAGAGAGACCAGTGGAGGCAGGGGAGACAGAGAGAGCAGAGGAGGCAGAGGCCACAGAAAGACCAGAGGAGGCAGAGGCCACAGAGAGACCAGAGGAGCCAGTTAGAGCAGCGGAGGCAGACAGACCAGAGGAGGCAGAGGCCACAGAGAGACCAGAGGAGGCAGAGAGTCCAGAGGAGGCAGAGGCCACAGAGTGACTAGAGGAGGCAGAGGCAAAAAAGAGAGCAGTGGAGGCAGAGAGACTAGAGGAGGCAGAGGAGGCAGAGAGTCAAGAGAAGGCAGAGGCCACAGAGAGACCAGAGGAGGCAGAGGCCACAGAGAGACCAGAGGAGGCAGAGGAGATAGAGAGAGCAGAAGAGGAAGAGGCCACAGTTAGACCAGAGGGGGAAGAGGCCACCGAGAGTTCAGTTGAGGCAGAAAGACAGAGAGCCCAGAGGAGGCAGAGAGACGAGAGGATGCAGAGGAGGCAGAGAGACCAAAGGAGACAGAGGCCACAGAGAGACCAGAGGAGATAGAGGAATAGAGAGTCCAGAGGAGGCATAGGCCACAGAGAGGCTAGAGGAGGAAGAGGCCACAGAGAGACCAGAGAAGGCAGAAGCCACAAAAAGACCAGAGGAGGCAGAGGCCACAGAGAGACCAGAGGAGGCAGAGGAGGCAGAGAGACCAGAAAAGGCAGATGCCACAGAGAGACCAGAGGAGGCAGCGGCCACAGAGAGACCAGAGGAGGCAGTTAGAGCAGCGGATTCAGAGAGACCAGAGGAGGCGGAGGCCACAGAGAGACCAGAGGAGGCAGAGGCCACAGAGAGACGAGAGGAGGCAGAGGAGATAGAGAGAGCAGAAGAGGAAGAGGCCACAGTTAGACCAGAGGGGAAGAGGCCACCGAGAGTTCAGTTGAGGCAGAAAGACAGAGAGCCCAGAGGAGGCAGAGAGACGAGAGGATGCAGAGGAGGCAGAGAGACCAAAGGAGACAGAGGCCACAGAGAGACCAGAGGAGATAGAGGAATAGAGAGTCCAGAGGAGGCAGAGGCCACAGAGAGGCTAGAGGAGGTAGAGGACACAGAGAGACCAGAGAAGGCAGAAGCCACAAAAGACCAGAGGAGGCAGAGGCCACAGAGAGACCAGAGGAGGCAGAGGAGGCAGAGAGACCAGAAAAGGCAGATGCCACAGAGAGACCAGAGGAGGCAGCGGCCACAGAGAGACCAGAGGAGGCAGTTAGAGCAGCGGAGGCAGAGAGACCAGAGGAGGCGGAGGCCACAGAGAGACCAGAGGAGGCAGAGAGTCCAGAGTAGGCAGAGGCCACAGAGTGACTAGAGGAGGCATAGCAGACAAAGAGACCAGAGAGTCAGAGGCCACAGACAGACCAGAGGAGGCAGAGGCATAAGAGAGACTAGTGGAGGCAGAGAGACTAGAGAGGCCAGAGGAGGCAGAGGCCACAGAGAGACCAAAGGAGGCAGAGGCCACAGAGACGAGAGGAGGCAGAGGAGATATAGGGCGCAGAAGAGGCAAAGGCCACAGTTAGACCAGAGGGGAAGAGGCCACCGAGAGTTCAGAGGAGGCAGAAAGACAGAGAATCCAGAGGAGATAGAGGAATAGAGAGACAAGAGGAGGCAGAGGCCACAGAGAGACCAGAGGAAGCAGAGGTCACAGAGAGACCAGAGGAGGCAGAGAGTCCAGAGGAGTCAGAGGCCACAGAGAGACAGGAGGAGGCAGAGGAGGCAGAGAGACCAGAGGAGGCAGAGGCCAGAGAGAGACCAGTAAAGGCAGAGGCCACAGAGAGACAAGAGGAGGCAGAGAAGGCAGAGAGACTAGAGGAGGCAGAGGCCGCAGAGAGACCAGAGGAGGAAGAGGCGACAGAGGAGTCAGAGGCCACAGAGAGACCAGAGGAGGCAGAGGAGGCAGAGAGACCAGAGGAGGCAGAGGCCACAGAGAGACGAGAGGAGGCAGAGGACGCAGACAGACCAGAGGAGGCAGAGGAGGTAGAGAGACCAGTGGAGGCAGAGGAGACAGAGAGACCAGAGGAGGCAGAGGCCACAGAGAATCCAGAGGAGGCATAGGCCACAGAGAGACCAGAGGATTGCAGAGGTCACAGAGAGACCAGTGGAGGTAGAGAGAGCAGAGGAGGCAGAGAAGGCAGAGAGACCAGTAGAAACAGAGAGACCAGAGGGGGCAGAGGAGGCAGAGAGACAAGAGAAGACAGAGGCCACAGAGAGACCAGAGGAGGCAGAGGAGGCAGAGAGACCAGAGGAGGCAGACGAGACAGAGAGACGAGAGGATGCAGGGGAGGCAGAGAGTCTAGAGGAGGCAGAGGCCACAGAAAGACTAGAGGAGGCAGAGAGTCCAGAGGAGGCAGAGGCCACAGAGAGACCAGAAGAGGCAGAGGTCACAGAGTGACTAGAGGAGGCAGAGGAGACAAAGAGACCAGAGTAGGCAGAGGCAATTGAGAGACCAGTGGAGGCAGAGAGCAGAGGAGGCAGAGGAGGCAGAGAGACCAGAGGAGGCAGAGGCCACAAAAGACCAGAGGAGGCAGAGAGTCCAGAGGAGGCAGAGGCAACAGAGAGACCAAAGGAGGCACAGGCAATAGAGACCAGTAGAAACAGAGAGTCCAGAGGAGGCAGAGGCCACAGAGAGGCCAGAGGAGGTAGAGGCCACAGAGAAACCAGAGGAGGCAGAGGCCACAGATAGACCAAAGGAGGCAGAGGCCACAGAGAGACCAGAGGAGGCAGTTAGAGCAGCGGAGGTAGAGAGACCAGAGGAGGAAGAGGCCACAAAGAGACCAGAGGAGGCAGAGAGTCCAGAGGAGGCAGAGGCCACAGAGTGACTAGAGGAGGCAAAGGCAAAAAATAGAGCAGTGGAGGCAGAGAGACTAGAGGGGTCAGAGGAGGCAGAGAGTCAAGAGAAGGCAGAGGCCACAGAGAGACCAGAGGAGGCAGAGGCCACAGAGAGATAAGAGGAGGCAGAGGAGATTGAGAGAGCAGAAGAGGAAGAGGCCACAGTAGACCAGAGGGGAAGAGGCCACCGAGAGTTCAGAGGAGGCAGAAAGACAGAGAGCCAAGAGGAGGCAGAGAGACGAGAGGATGCAGAGGAGGCAGAGAGACCAAAGGAGACAGAGGCCACAGAGAGACCAGAGGAGATATAGGAATAGAGAGTCCAGAGGAGGCAGAGGCCACAGAGAGGCTAGAGGAGGTAGAGGCCAAAGAGAGACCAGAGGAGGCAGAGGCCACAAAAGACCAGAGGAGGCAGAGGCCACAGAGAGACCAGAGGAGGCAGAGGAGGCAGAGAGACCAGAAAAGGCAGATGCCACAGAGAGACCAGAGGAGGCAGCGGCCACAGAGAGACCAGAGGAGGCAGTTAGAGCAGCGGAGGCAGAGAGACCAAAGGAGGCAGATGCCAAAGAGAGACCAGAGGAGGCAGAGAGTCCAGAGGAGGCAGAGGCCACAGAGTGACTAGAGGAGGCAGAGGAGAGAAAGAGACCAGAAGAGTCAGAGGCCACAGACAGACCAGAGGAGGCAGAGGCAATAGAGACACTAGTGGAGGCAGAGAGACTAGAGAGGCCAGAGGAGGCAGAGGCCACAGAGAGACCAGGGAGGCAGAGGAGATATATAGCACAGAAGAGGCAAAGGCCACAGTTAGACCATAGGGGGAAGAGAGTCCAGAGGAGACAGAGGCCACAGAGAGAGCAGAGAGGGCAGAGGATGCAGAGAGACCAGAGGAGGCAGAGGCGAGAGAGAGACCAGAGGAGGCATAAATCACAGAGAGACCAGTGGAGGCAGAGGCCACAGAGAGTCCAGTAAAGGCAGAGGCCACAGAGTGACTAGAGGAGGCAGAGATGGCAGAGAGATTAGAGGAGGCAGAGGCCACAGAGAGACCAGAGGAGGGAGAGGCGACAGAGAGACTAGAGGAGAAAGATAAGTCAGAGAGACTAGTGGAGGCAGAGGCCAGAGAGAGAGCAGAGGAGGCAGAGGCCACAGAGAGACGAGTGGAGTCAAAGGCCACTGAGAGACCAGTGGAGGCATAGGAGACAGAGAGACCAGAGGAGGCAGAGGCCACAGAGAGACGAGGAGGCAGAGGACACAGACAGACCAGAGGAGGCAGAGGAGGTAGAGAGACCAGAGGAGGCAGAAAAGACAGAGAGACCAGAGGAGGCAGAGGCCACAGAAAGACCAGAGGAGGCAGAGAGTCCAGAGGAGGCAGAGGCCATAGAGAGACCAGAGGAGGCAGAGGAGGCAGAGAGAACAGAAAAGGCAGATGACACAGAGAGACCAGGGGAGGCAGCAGCCACAGAGAGATCAGAGAAGGCAGAGGCCACAGAGAGACCAGAGGAGGCAGAGGCCACAAAGAGACCAGAGGAGGCAGTTAGAGCAGGGGAGGCAGAGGAGGCAGAAAGACCAGAGGAGGCAGAGGCCATAGCGTGACTATAGGAGGAAGAGGAGACAAAGAGACCAGAGGAGGCAGAGGCAAAAGAGAGACCAGAGGAGGCAGAGGCAATAGAGAGACCAGTGGAGGCAGAGAGACCAGAGGGGGCAGAGGAGGCAGAGAGACAAGAGAAGGCAGAGGCCAGAGAGAGACCAGAGGAGGCAGAGGCCACAGTGAGAGCAGAGGGGGCAGAGGCCAACGAGAGTTCAGAGGAGGCAGAAAGACAGAGAGACCAGAGGAGGCAGAGAGACGAGAGGATGCAGAGGAGGCAGAGAGACCAGAGAAGGCAGATGCCACATAGAGACCAGAGGAGGCAGAGGCCACAGAGAGACCAGAGGAAGCAGAGGCCACAGTGAGAACAGAGGGGGCAGAGGCCATCAAGAGTTCAGAGGAGGCAGAAAGACAGAGAGACCAGAGGAGACAGTTAGAGCAGCGGAGACAGAGAGTCCAGAGGAGGCAGAGGCCACAGACAGACCAGAGGAGGCAGAGGCCACAGAGAGACGAGAGGAGGCAGAGGAGATATAGAGCGCAGAAGAGGCAAAGGCCACAGTTAGACCAGAGGAGGCATAGGCCACAGAGAGACCAGAGGAGGCAGAGGTCACAGAGAGACCAGAGGAGGCAGAGGAGGCAGAGAGACCAGAGGAGGCAGAGGCAAGAGAGAGACCAGAGGAGGCATAAGTCACAGAGAGACCAGTGGAGGCAGAGGCCACAGAGAGTCCAGTAAAGGCAGAGGACACAGAGAGACAAGAGGAAGCAGAGAAGGCAGAGAGACTAGAGGAGGCAGAGGCCACAGAGAGACCAGAGGAGGAAGAGGCGACAGAGAGACTAGAGGAGACAGATAAGTCAGAGAGACTAGTGGAGGTAGAGGCCAGAGAGAGAGCAGAGGAGGCAGAGGCCACAGAGAGATGAGTGGAGTCAAAGGCCACTGAGAGACCAGTGGAGGCATAGGAGACAGAGAGACCAGAGGAGGCAGAGGCCACAGAGAATCCAGAGGAGGCATAGGCCACAGAGAGACCAGAGGAGGAAGAGTTCACAGAGAGACCAGAGGAGGTAGAGAGAGCAGAGTAACCAGAGGAGGCAACGGGGCAGAGAGACCAGAGAAGGCAGAGGCCACCGAGAGTTCAGAGGAGGCAACGGGCAGGGAGACTAGGCAAGGCAAGGCAAGGCAATTTTATTTATATAGCACAATTCATACACTGGGTAACTCAAAGTGCTTTACAGAAATAAAAGACAATTTACAAGATTTAGATTTGGAAACATAAGAAAGATTAAAAGCATTATAAAAGAAGAAACTTAAACGCTGCTTCACCCTGTTTACTTCTAACTCTGGGCACGAGCAGAAGGCCTGTCCCAGATGTTCTTAGAGTCCGAGGAGGCTCATAAGCTACTAGCATTTCAGAAATATATTCTGGTGCTAAACCATTTATAGACTTGTAAACCAGTAGTGCTGTTTTAAAGTCTATCCTCTGAGCATGAGGAAGCCAGTGCAGAGATTTTAAAACTGGACTGATGTGGTTGTACTTCCTGGTGTTAGTTAGAACCCGAGCAGCAGCGTTCTGAATAAGCTGCAGCTGTCTTAACCCTCGTTTTGAGAGACCAGTGAGCAGGCCGTTACAGTAATCTAACCTGCTGGAGATAAAAGCATGAATAAGTTTCTCTAAGTCTGGTTGAGACATTATGCCTTTGACTCTGGAAATATTTTTAAGGTGATAAAATGCAGATGATGTAATTGACTTAATGTGACTCTGGAAATTCAAGTCTGAGTCCATGATGACCCCTAGATTTCTAACCTGGTTTTTAGATTTTAGAGAAAGAGACTCGAGGTGACTGCTGACATTTTCTCTTTGTTTCTGTGGTCCAAAGATAATTATTTCAGTCTTGTTTCTGTTCAGTTGGAGAAAATTATTTTGCATCCACACATCAATCTGTTCGATGCAGTGACACAATGAAAAGCATTGGTCCATTTTCACCTGCTGTGAGTGAAATGTAAATCTGAGTGTCATCTGCATAATTATGGTAGGATACACCACAGCTGTGTATTAACTGGCCTAAAGGAAGCATGTAAAGATTGAATAATAGAGGTCCCAAGATAGACCCCTGTGGAACCCCACATGTCAGGGCCATTTGGTCTGATACACAGTTTCCAACCGAAACAAAGTACTTCCTGTCTTCAAGATAGGACTGAAACCATTTAAGAGCAGTTCCAGAGATACCTATCCATTCATCTAATCTTTGTGACAGGATTACATGGTCCACTGTATCAAACGCAGCACTCAAGTCCAACAGAACTAAGACAGAGACTTTGCCCGCGTCAGTGTTCAGACGGATGTCATTTGTGACTTTGATAAGTGCAGTCTCAGTGCTGTGATGGGGCCTAAAACCTGACTGAAAAGGATCAAAGCAGTTGTTAAGCAATAGAAAGTCATTAAGTTGCTGATATACAACTTTTCGATGACTTTCCCTAAAAATGGCAGGTTTGATATGGGCGATAGTTGTTGAGCACTGTAGCATCAAGACTTCTCTTCTTTAGGAGAGGCTTGATGACAGCAGTTTTTAAGGCCCTTGGAAATGTTCCAAACTGTAAGGAATTATTGACTATATTAGTGAGTTGTGGTAACAAACTGCTTAGTACTGATTTTAGAAATCTAGTGGGTAAAACATCGAGGCAGCAGGTGGATGAACTCAGGCTGGAGACAGTTTTTTCAATTGTTCTGTCATTAATGGGTGTAAAATGTGTAAACTCAAACAAAGGTCTCCTATGTGGCTGCAGTGTTGTTGTTTGCCCTTTGGACTGTATCGCATGTTTAATGCCTTGAACCTTGTCGTTAGAAAACAATGCAAACTCATTGCATTTAGTGTTGGAAACTAATTCTGGAGGAAATGGAGTTGGAGGGTTTGTTAATCTGTTCACTGTAGCAAACAGGACACGTGAGTTGTTACTGCTGTGGTTGATGAGCTCTGAGAAGAATATTTCTCTTGCTTTTTTCAAAGTTTGATTGAAAACATGCAGATTTTCTTTGTATACCTCATAATGAATTAAGAGTTTAAATTTACGCCATTTTCTTTCGGCTTTTCGGCATTCCCTTTTCTCTGCCCTGACAGAAGGAGCATTGCTCCACGAAGCCTTCTGCCGCTTCATCACTTTAACCTTAACAGGAGCAATGGCGTCCATAACATTTAAAACACCTGAAGTATAACAATTCATTAAATCATCAACTTGACCTGATGAGGCATTTTCAAACCTGATTGCCTCCATAAACTGTGTCCTGGTGTTATCATTAATGTGTCTCTTCTGAACAACTGTAGGTCCAGCAGCAGCTTTTGGAATCATGGACAGATGGAAAAAGACACAAGAATGATCAGACAGAGCAACATCAATCACAGTGACATCTGAAATATGGACACCCTTTGTAATGACCAGGTCCAGAGTGTGACCTCTGTTATGGGTCGGCTCATTAACATGCTGACAAAGACCAAAAGTATCAAGAATAGTAGAAAGTTCTTTGGCATTTCTGTCAGAAACATTATCCACATGCACGTTAAAATCACCTGATATGATTATTTGTTCATATTCTGTGCAGATAACCGAAAGCATTTCAGTAAACTCATCAATAAAATCATGACATTGTTGGGGTGGTTTGTAAAGAACAACATATAAAATAGATGGAGAAAACCTCAACTCCGTTTTGAATGCCACATACTCAAATGATGAAAACTCCCCAAGTGATAGTTTCTGGATAAGAATATTATCCCTAAAAATAGCACAAACACCACCACCCTTTTTGTTTTCCCGCATTTTGGATAAAAATGTGAAATTCGATGGGGTGGATTCAATAAGGACAGCATTTCCAGTCTTACTGTCTAACCATGTTTCTGTTAAAAACATAAAATCAAGCTTATTTGAAATTATAAAATCATTAATTAAAAAGATTTGTTTCCCAAAGACCTGACATTGAACACTGCAAGTTTCAAGTCTGTTTGAGCAGGACTAGACTTTATCTGTTTGCAGGGAATTTGAATCAGGTTTGTCTGATTAGACAAACTAACTGTTATTCTCAAAGTTCAAAGTTCAAAGTTCAAAGTTTTCTTTATTGTCCCTCTTGGGAAATTAATTTTGCAGCATCATGCTCCTTAAAAACATACAACATAGAATTACACTTCAACAACTCAAGAGCAGGATCAACAATGGAAATCACTAAAAACCAAGATAAAAATGTGCAAAATGGAATTAAAACATGAATAAAAACATTGTGCAAACAAGCAATTATTGTTGTGCAAAATGATTATAAAGTGCTAGGTGCCATTTAAGTGCCTCACAGCTGTCGGTAAAAACGACATATTTAATCTTTTAGTCCTACAGCCCAGAGCTCTGTAGCGCCGGCCGGAGGGCAGCAGCTCAAACTCCTCTGAGGGGATGGTCTTGGGACTGCGCTATAGCACCAGCCTTCCTCTGCACCTGTCGGCTGTAAATGTCCTTCAGCTGAGCCTGACTCCTCCCGAAATCTTACTGGCCACTTTAACCAGACTACCCAGTCTGTTTTTTTGGTCAGGAGAGGCTTCCAAACCAGGCAGCAATACTGAAGGATAAAACCGATTCAATAAAAGCACGATAAAACAGTGTCATCATTTCAGTGGATACATTAAAACTGTTAATCTTCCTCAGGAAGTATAATCGTTGTTGGACTTTTTTAGAAACAGCATCCACCCAAGGCTCAAAACACAGTTTATTGTCCAGAATGACTCCGAGATATTTGTAGCTGTCGACCAGTTCAATGTCTGTGTTCTTGATGACAGTGACTCTGGGGCAAGGTGGTGATTTATGGAAGTCTATTTTAATTTCCTTTGTTTTTAACACATTCATATGTAAAATGAACGGTCACACCACTGAACAAAGTCATTAAGGACTGGCCCATGATCCTGTTAATCCCCTCTGAGCAGGCTGATGATTGAGTCATCTGCAAACTTTAAAATGTGTCTATCCTTGTACACACTGCGACACTGGTTTGTGTACAGAATGTACAGAAGAGGAGAGACAGCAGCCTTGGGGTGAACCAGTAGAGGAATAGAGCACATCAGATAAAATACCATTCACTCTAACACACTGAGGTCTGTCTAATAAAAAGTCCAATATCCAACCAACCAAGTTAAAATCAAGGTTAAAATCAGCCATAAGTCTCTCTGCCAGCAGGAATGGCTGAATGGTGTTAAAAGCAGAAGTAAAATCAACAAATAAAAGTCTGGCATGTGTCTTGGCTCCATCCAGATGTTTAAGAATAAAGTGCAACAGTATGATGACAGCATCCTCCACTCCTCTCTCAGACCTGTAAGCAAACTGCAATGGGTCTAGCTGTTCCCTGACCTGCAGTAGCACCATGTCTTTAATTATTT
>JALDNG010003828.1:0-23057 GCA_024349245.1 Neodontobutis hainanensis
TGTTAATATTAAACTCTACAGTCTAGAAAAGATAAATAGAACTCAAAGTGAATGAAAGTGGTGAAGGTTAGTCCTTCAATTACGGCTTGATGGAGGCTTGAGGTTGAAAAGACAAAATTATTACCAAAAGTAAAAAATAACATATATGTTGAATATTATTCAGATGTGTCACTATTTTAAAATTGCGTGCATTATATAAAAGATTTATGTCCTTTATCCTAAGTTAATATAATCATAAACAATTTCACGGAAGCTGGCGCATTCGGCTAAGACTACAAACCGCTTCACAGGACTACAAATCAAGCTCGGTGTGACGTACATTTTAGGCGATGGACCTGCTTCTTGCGTTTAAATAATTAACTTGTCAAACATTTAATAAACATTAAAAAAAAACACTTTTTACACTAAATACAACTTGAAACCAATTTTGCGATGTGCGGAACAAGCCTATGTTTGTTAAATACATATTTATCTTGTTAAAATATGAATTGCATCAGCCTCCACCAAAGAGCCCCTGTTTACCGAAAGACGCCGCACACGTTAGTTTACAAGCGATGCCATTTTTAAATAATTACTAATAATTGTGATTAATAACAACTACAATATTGGAACATTGGAAATGTTTTTATCCAATGATCCCGGTGGGGTTTAAGGTGTATTTTGTGTTAAAATAGTGAGTAGAATCAGTATTTTTATCGCTTATCGAGGCATTCGCGGCTGACACCAACTTTATTCCTTTTTCGTGCAAGATGGCGGGCGACGAGTCTGGTACAACGCTTGGGCAACCTCATCTGTCCAAACAAGACCTCTCTACGCTAGTAAGGGACATTATTACTATATCTAGGCGCGGTTACAGTTTATTTTCAGAGGGGTTTGGTCAGTTTTGTCAAAAAAGAGGCCGGTTTCAATGTTGGGGTCGCCGCCGCTGCGGTGCTTCTTCCCGGCACATGATGAAGGTTCGCCCCGGCGACAAGCGCCGTGTTGGAAAATGCAACATAAAACACTTACATAGAGTCCTGGGATGATTTTTTTATGGTTTTTGTTTGCTGTCGTATCTCTTTTAAGAAACGCCTTCTTGTTGTCTGGGGCTAAAAAGTCTCTTTTAATCAAATTATATTAGCTCTAGTCCCTGAAATGCAGATGGGTTTTAGCGATGTGTGTTGTGTCATTCTGTTCGATACATACACATGAATGAATACATGACACATTTTGCTAGTTAACCAATAAAAGCACAGCTACCTGAACATACCCTTGTTAAATCTTGGTGTAGCTTCCACACTCAGTATTTAACATGTCATCTCTTAAATTATTCATTTCCTGTTAAGATAATGTCAAACGGTATTCTCTGGTTTGTTCTTTGTTGAGCTTTGGGCTTTTGTGAGTCTACTCATTTTCTTCTGACAATCCAATTTCAGAATGTTGTTTTTGCCGACTGAGGTTTTGTGAATTCACTCACAATAGAACCAAACCCGATGAACCTTTATGACAATGTAGTGGTTAATGTCTTTGTAAAGGCTGATTTATGCTTCTGCGTAGGGTGCGCGTCGAAGCTACGGCGTAGCATACGCAGTGACGTGTACCCTACGCCGTACCCTACGCCGTAGCCTGACGCGCACCTCCTCCAAAATGTAACTACGCGTCGCGACGACGCGGACCGTAAGATCTGTGATTGGTCGGCTTGGTAGTATCACGTTTCCTCCTACGCATTTCCGGAATGGTCTTCTGCTCTCTGGACCGCCCGCCATTTTTAAATTCCGAAATTCAGTGAAGAGCCAACATGGAAATGGACTAAGTTACCGAGCGATAAATTGAAGAAGTGAGGAAATACAGCCTTCTCCAACGTGGGTTTAGATGTAGCGGAGTGCACGAAGAGATGGAAGAACTCTCGAGACAAGTATGTTCGTCTCCGTAAAAAACTTGCCTCAAGGAGCGAGGATCCAGGAGGAAAAACAATCCCAGCGTTTTATATATTCCTATCTTGGCTGGCACCTCATGTCAAACATCGGCTTACGGAGTCAAACTTTGACGATAAGGTAAATAATGCACGTCCTTTTATGAACCTCTATTGTGTTTCGGTTAGCTAACTTAACTAGCAATGCTACCACATGGGTATTTTTTTTGCAAAAATAATATAACTGTGAGTCCAAAAGCATGTGTAATAGGTTGTAATTATATGTAATGCGTTGTATTTATGTAATATAATAGATTGTAATTTAATTTGGCTTACAGAAAATACAAATGCAACAATTTAGCATTTGCAATGTATGAATATGCAGTTATTATAGCTCCATCTATGAATTAACAATGAATGCATCATCTTTTATGTATAACTTATACTATTTGCTATTTTTTTCATATTCACAGGATGGGACTGATACCAGCTCAAACTCCACTTGTTTATCGGATGTGAGACCTCCAGCCAACAGCGATGATGACCAATTACCAAGTGGTAGCCCCCATCACCAGCAATCTTTTCTGTCCCCCAGTCATCTCTTCTGTCCCCGCAGCCATCTCTTCTGTCCCCGCAGCCATCTCTTCTGTCCCCGCAGCCATCTCTTCTATCCCCGCAGCCATCTCTTCTGTCCCCGCAGTCATCTCTTCTATCCCCGCAGCCATCTCTTCTGTCCCCACAGTCATCTCTTCTGTCCCACAGTCCAAGTATGGCACAAAAAAGAAAGAGAAAAGAAAAAGATGACTGGGTCCAAGTGCAGGTTGCTCGGTTGGAGGCTCAGTTGGAGGAACGGCGGGTGGAGCTCAACAGAGACTGTGTCAAGGCAATGATGAGAGCGACAGGTTTGGACAAACTGTTGCAGATATGCTGCGGAGGACCACAGAGTGCAGGCAATGCATATGGAAATGCACTGTATCTGCAGTTTGCACTTTAGATTTTTTAGTTATTTTTTTGTATATAGTTTGCACTTCAGCTTTTTTATTTATTGTCTGTTCACACCAATTCATGCAGGTTATACTGTAGTTTGAATCATTTGTGAAGTTTCTCTTTACATTTTCTATTTTCTATTTTTGATAATAATTGTAGATCATTGCACATTAATACATTGCACTGTCCTGCCCATATTTGTATATGGTTTACACTTTTATTAAAAAAATACTGCTGTTTCAAAAATGTGTGAAGGTTATTGTAAATAAACATTAACTAATAGTTGCACATGTGTCTGTGTTTGCTCTTTTGCATCTGTTTTTAATTTACAATTTAAGACCATTGCACCTGTTTTTTTTTACTATTTTTGCATCAAACAATTTGTGTATATAGTTTGAACCAATTATGTTTGTTCCTGCTGTATGGTTAAGGTTTATGGTTTAGGTTACAGTACATTAAGATCAAGTTAATTTATTTGTATAGTTTGCTCTTTTGCATCTATTTAATGTAAACAATTATAGACCATTGCACCTTTACATGGTGCTTTATCTTATACATAGTTCCACCATTTGTATGTATAGTACAAACTTAAAAAAATAAAATATCCTCATGTCATTTATTGGTGCACTATATCTTACACCAATACAAGTTACACACCAAGTTGACCACGACACACAATGTTGTTTTGCCTTGGCACAATTCCGTGGGGTGAAAAAATATATTAAAAAAACAATTCCGTGGCGTGACTGAAATGTCGTTTCAAACACAGTGGAACCGCTCGCGTCAACTAGCGTTTCGTGTGTACTGCAGAGCAAAACAGACATACGCAGAGGTATAAATGCTCACGACGGCGTCACCTACGTGCGTAGCCTACGGCGCACACTACGGCGCACTTCTACGCAGAAGCATAAATCAGCCTTAAGCCTCCTTCTGTTTGTGAGTGAATGGTTCTGTCACCGCCTGTCTCTAAATGTTAACCCTGCGACTAACCGCCAAACTTTGACTTGTATTGTTGGCACTAAAAGAGAAAATCTTGCTAATGAAACCCGTGCCATGTCTTTAAATGATAAAAATTGTATTGTATTTCACCAAAGTAACTGATGCTCCGATTGATCGGCCGATAATGACTAAAAATAGCTTGATCGAAACTCAAAAGCACCGATCAAAAAAGCCGATCGTGAGTATTCAGACACCTCTAGCGACACATTTTCAAAAAAGCGACTAGCGACAAATCTAACAACTTTTTCTGAAGTTATTGGAGACTTTTGGAGACTCTCTGAAGTGAAAGCACACATCGTTCTTACTCTTCTCAATGAGCAGCGGGTGCTGCCGCGGGCCCCATCCCAAAGCACTCACAGTCCTCGCGCAGCAGCCCCTCCCAGCTGCAGTCAGAGCAGGAGTTCTTCTCCCCTCCACGTCCAGACTGCAAATGAATCGTGCATGTGCGGCAACTTTGCAAGCCGCGGCTGGCAACACAGACATGACTCAATTTAAGGAATTTAGTTTGACCGTTTTGATTTCCATTCTTCTCGTGTGGTTATCACTTAATTGAGTTGAGAAATGAGAAGAGCTTTATTGGGACAGTCAGCTATATCATAATAAAATACAGTAGAAGAGACTATGAGAGCACGAATGTGTCAAGAAAGCACACTGCATGAGTATAGATTAAAGATTATCATTCCCTGTCATTCTGTGAACGGCAGTGATCGCAATCGCAGATCATGATTTTGGTGATCGGTAATCGGTGATCGCCCCAAAAATGCTGATCGGAGCATCTCTAGATCAACGTTGTACCGTTAGCGATTTGCATTACCATTTTTATCTAGCATAAATTAATTAATTCTTGACTAAAACACATCAGGAAAGAACGCAATGATTACTCCCAAAATTAATTTTAATAATAAATAGTTACAAAGATGTCTCGTCATTTTGAGGTCGGAGAGCACCAGGATGTTTTCTTCCGAGGGGCTGTTTAAAGTATTCCCACACTTTTGATAATCGGGGTCTGGGTTTTTGTGATAAGAGCCCAAGCCGCCATTACGCGAGATGAATGTAAACAGTGTGACGCGTCGTGTGCAGCACTAAAATGAATTAGCAACCTTTTTTGATTTGTTGAAAGAAATTAATGTGAAAGCTATTGAGCAAACCTAAACCCATTTTTTTTTTGCAGGATGTGTCCAAACTGACGCCTTTGTCTCAAGAAATCATCAGCCGACAGGCCACTATCAACATCGGTAATAAATGGTTCTTCTTTTCACTTATTATTATTATTTTTATTACTACTACTATTACTATTACTATTACTATTGGCTTATATTATTAAAATAAATAACTTTAGTGTATGTTTTTCAGGAACCATTGGTCATGTGGCCCACGGAAAGTCGACTGTGGTGAAGGCCATCTCCGGAGTCCATACCGTCAGATTCAAGAACGAACTGGAGAGGAACATTACCATCAAGCTAGGATATGCCAACGCTAAGGTCAGCACAACCTAATTAAACTTCATCCTACTCTGGTTTATGTCATGTTTATGTTTTCTTTTGTGCTATACATACACTTTTTTATTTTAGTTTATTATTCTAAACTATTTTTGTGCAATTACCTAATAGTGTTGTCACAATACTGGAATTTCTAACTTCGATACGATACCTTCAAAAATATCGATATTTGATACCATTTTTGATACCGAAGGGAAATTTTTTATTTTTTATTTAGAGATAAATAAAACATGTCTAGATAGAACATAACAATGAGGTAATAAATTAAAATCAATCAAAATTAGCCAAGGTCTGCTTAGTTAACTTTCTTCACTGTGAGGGCTCGGAAATGTAATAAGAGAATATGTGTTTGAATATAATTCTTTAAGTAAAGTCTCATTTATTCCACACCTACAGCCTCTTAAACAATATGGAGATGAATGTTGATAATCCACTGTTTTCTGTATTTGTTCCTTTGTTTCCATGAGGAGGATGTTTGAGTGTTTAGCTTTCACCAACACAGCTCACAGACAAAAGGAAAAAACTACAAAATCAAAAGAGGCTAAAGCTAAAGCTCAGGACCTGGTGGTTTATTGACAACAGCCTGGAATCCTGCATAAAGTTCCTAATACTCATTTTATACATGTGTGAGAACATTTTAAATACAAAATCAATTCATTCCAAAACATATTTGTTAAACAAATATAACAAAGATGCAGTCATAATTGATCTTTCTATTGTCTTTCCTCTGAAAACAACAGGTACAAGGGAAAATGTCACAGACTTTTGCTAAAGTGGATTTAAATCACTATTTCCTTTGTGCAAAGTTTTAAAATTGTGCTGATATTGTGCACATCTGAACTGACTCCGACAGTGACAGGAGGAAGGTCATCATGGATCTCCCCTTCACAGTTTTTACTGTCTATACCAGTTTATAATCATTTTATCAAACATCAGATTTTGGTTTTACCCTGAGTGTGACCAATAATCTTGGATTGTTGTGACGAACACAGCATCTGAATTCTGTACGTGCAAGGGAATTTAGAAAGATCACATTTATGTATTTGTCAAGTAATTATCTTTTGATTATCTTTCAGCCCTAGTTCCATCAGACCCAGAAGATCTCTGCAAACAATTTGATAAACGTACAATCAATCAGAAACAAAAGATTGATTCTGTAAAGCCTGTCAAGTTAACTTTTTCAAGTTTTATTTTATTTTATAACATTTATGTTTGCTGTTATGATTGGTTTAACAGTATTTCTGTTTAGTTAAAAAGGCTGTGAAATGTTTAGATTTTTCATTGACATGATAAAATGATAATGGCTGGTTAATAATAGGAATAAAAACAGATAAAGTTATGCAAAACTTCAAATAAATGAATCCAGGAGGATTTATTGGCTCTTACCACGATGTGCTGGTTTAATGAAGAAGAAAGATGGGTTTTCTTGGCCTTGCTGTCTTTAAAGCGTGTAACTGAGAAAGTCTTTTGTCCGCAGATCTATATGCTCGACGACCCCAGCTGTCCCAGACCCGAGTGTTTTCGATCGTGTGGCAGCAGCACTCCGGACGAGTTCCCCACAGACATTCCCGGCACCAAGGGCAACTTCAAACTCGTCAGGTGAGACCAAAGTCTACAGCTCTTTTAATCAAGATTCTGCTGTTTGTGTCAGATTTTTTCAGTTAAATCTGTTTTCTACGCCCTTTTTCCTTTTGTCTCAGACACGTGTCGCTTGTGGACTGTCCCGGTCACGACATTTTGATGGCCACCATGTTGAACGGAGCGGCTGTGATGGACGCAGCACTTCTACTCATCGGTAAGAGAGGACTCTTTCAGGAACACAGTGGGTCTGTGGCGGTTAAAAATGCTTTTCTGAATGTGCTCTTAATGCCGCAGCTGGAAATGAGTCGTGTCCACAGCCGCAGACCTCGGAGCATTTAGCCGCCATCGAGATCATGAAGCTGAAGCACATCCTCATCCTTCAGAATAAAATCGACCTGGTGAAGGAGAGCCAGGCCAAAGAGCAGTACGAACAGATCCTCGCCTTCGTCCAGGGTCAGTCTTCGTCGAGTTTAATGTCACACATGTCTTTTATAGAAGACCAAAGTGCTTTTCCATCGTTGTTTTCTGTTCAGTCAGTAGTCAGTAGTTAAGACTTGTTTAGGTGGGCTTTGAAGCAACAGTGTATCTTTCCTGGACATGCGCCATCTACAGGCTGCTAAGTGTAACTACTTTCTTTGTTAGGCCCAATAAGTAGTATTTCTGGTCTTTTATTCTTTCAATCTTTCTGATCATTTATAATATTGTTTTATGTGTAATTCCAGGGACGGTGGCAGAGGGCGCTCCCATCATCCCCATCTCTGCGCAGCTCAAATACAACATCGAAGTGGTTTGTGAATACATTGTGAACAAGATCCCAGTTCCTTTAAGAGACTTCACCTCAGAGCCCAGACTCATAGGTACAAATCTTCTCCCACTCTCTGTGTTCACTGTTTCTTTAACTCTCTGTGTTCACTGTTTCTTTAACTCTGTGTTCACTGTATCTTTAACTCTCTGTGTTCACTCTTTCTTTAACTCTCTGTGTTCACTGTTTCTTTAACTCTCTGTGTTGACTGTTTCTTTAACTCTCTGTGTTCACTGTTTCTTTAACTCTGTGTTCACTGTTTCTTTAACTCTCTGTGTTCACTGTTTAACTCTGTGTTCACTGTTTCTTTAACTCTGTGTTCACAGTTTCTTTAACTCTCTGTGTTCACTGTTTCTTTAACTCTCTGTGTTCACTGTTTCTTTAACTCTCTGTGTTCACTGTTTCTTTAACTCTCTGTGTTCACTGTTTCTTTAACTCTCTGTGTTCACTGTTTTTTTTAACTCTCTGTGTTCACTGTTTCTTTAACTCTCTGTGTTCACTGTTTCTTTAACTCTCTGTGTTCACTGTTTCTTTAACTCTCTGTGTTCACTGTTTCTTTAACTCTCTGTGTTCACTGTTTCTTTAACTCTCTGTGTTCACTGTTTAACTCTGTGTTCACTGTTTCTGTAACTCTCTGTGTTCACTGTTTCTTTAACTCTCTGTGTTCACTGTTTAACTCTGTGTTCACTGATTCTTTAACTCTCTGTGTTCACTGATTCTTTAACTCTCTGTGTTCACTGTTTCTTTAACTCTCTGTGTTCACTGTTTCTTTAACTCTCTGTGTTGACTGTTTCTGTAACTCTCTGTGTTGACTGTTTCTTTAACTCTCTGTGTTCACTGTTTCTTTAACTCTCTGTGTTCACTGTTTCTTTAACTCTCTGTGTTCACCGTTTCTTTAACTCTCTGTGTTCACTGTTTCTTTAACTCTCTGTGTTCACTGTTTCTTTAACTCTCTGTGTTCACTGTTTCTTTAACTCTCTGTGTTCACCGCTTCTTTAACTCTCTGTGTTCACTGTTTCTTTAACTCTCTGTGTTGACTGTTTCTTTAACTCTCTGTCTTCACTGTTTCTTTAACTCTGTGTTCACTGTTTAACTCTGTGTTCACTGTTTCTTTAACTCTCTGTGTTCACTGTTTCTTTAACTCTCTGTCTTCACTGTTTCTTTAACTCTCTGTCTTCACTGTTTCTTTAACTCTGTGACTCTTAAAGCTGCAGTCTATCCGAGTTGTGTTCAGCCTTGAGAATATGAACACAAAAGCAGACTCTAGTGTTGACGATTGTAAATAAAGGGATTAAACTCTGTAACTCTAAACGGTGCTGTGTCGCAGTGATCCGATCTTTCGACGTGAACAAGCCCGGCTGTGAAGTGGACGACTTAAAGGGGGGCGTCGCTGGAGGGAGTATCCTGAAGGGAGTGCTCAAGGTGAGAACAACACTGAGGACATCACACACTGAATATAAGTCAATAATGTCCTCCGTGGAAAGGTAAAAAGGTTGGTTTTAGATGAATTTGGACAGGTTTTAGTTGGATTTAGACAGGTTTTAGTTGGATTTAGACAGGTTTTAGTTGGATTTAGACAGGTTTTAGTTGGATTTAGACAGGTCTAATGTGGTTTTAGATAGATTTGGACAGGTTTTAGATGTTTTAGTTGGATTTGGACAGGTTTTAGATGGATTTAGACAGGTTTTAGATGGATTTAGACAGGTCTAAAGTGGTTTTAGTTGGATTTGGACAGGTTTTAGATGGATTTAAGTTGGATTTGGACAAAGCCACAGCTTTACTTTTACTGGACTTTTCATGGACTTTAATGAACTGGTATAAATGAAGCATTAATACCAGTTCTTTCTTTTAAAATAAATCCCTGTGTTTGATCTTTTTCTCGGCTACTCTTACAAACAAATCCTTTCGGGGTTTACTTTTTGTTTGTGAAGGATTGCTCTAAATGTGTGTGTTTCCTGCTCAGGTGGGTCAGGAGCTGGAGGTCCGGCCCGGTATCGTGTCCAAAGACCAGGAAGGGAAGCTGATGTGTAAACCCATCTTCTCTAAGATCGTGTCTCTGTTTGCTGAACACAACGACCTGCAGTACGCTGCGCCGGGAGGACTCATCGGTAATACGACTACAGTCATGTTTTTATTCCAGACGTCATTTAAATCATTAAAATAACTATCTACTTTTTCAAAATCTAATTTTAAACGAGCCAAATCCATCTGAAATCTGCTCAAAGTGATCAAAAACGCTTTATATCTTGGTCAAATACAATTAAAACTCTTTAAAACCATGATAAACCAGTAAAGATCCAACGTTGACCTGTTTAAAAACCTGGTCTTGTCATTCTAAAGCCTGCAGAAACCCAATTAAAACCAGATATAATTGTTAAAATGTGGCCAAATCCATAAAAGTCTGTGACATGCTGACTCTAGCCTTGACTAATCGCTGTGATCCTCAGGTGTGGAACAAAGATCGACCCGACTCTGTGCAGAGCCGACCGAATGGTGGGACAGGTGCTGGGCGCCGCCGAGCGCTGCCTGAGATCTTCACTGAGCTGGAGATCTCGTACTTCCTGCCGCGAAGGCTTCTGGGAGTCCGCACGAGGAGACAAGAAGGCAGCTAAGGTGAGAACTGCATCATGGGTTAAAATTTGTGGTGGTCTTGTGCTGACTTTGTGAAATAAATTGGCTCGAAGAGTGTCTAATTGTAAGTTGTATAACTGCAGAGTTGCTAAACGTTTTATTTCTGTTGTTCATCGACTGGTCTTGTGTTTGTTCGGTTCAGGTCCAGAAGCTGTCGAAGAACGAGGTGTTGATGGTGAACATCGGCTCACTGTCGACGGAGGCAGAGTCAGCGCCAAAGCCGATTTAGCCAAGATAGTTCTCACAAACCCAGTGTGTACGGAGGTGGGAGAGAAGATCGCTCTGAGTCGCCGAGTAGAAAAACACTGGCGGTACGTACGGTCGGACAAAACAAACGCCTCGGGACTGGTTTCTTTAGCAGCTCTTTGTCTCATAGCACTGTGTGAAAGAACACATTAACCTGAAATTACTCTTTCTGTGGCTTAAAAGCTAGTTTAACACCCTGTACGTAGGCTTCTGCTTCTGGAGTTCCTCCCTGTAAAGCCCCTTTGTTGCGTTCGATCAGCGTTGTAGGTTTTGTCACATCATTAAAGACCTCACAGCTGCACAACAAACAAATATCTGACAGAAAAGTGAGTGAGGCACTACCAAACGATGAAGAAACCAGGCCGCTACACTGGACCCTACAGAGTTCTGTTTGGACTAAATACTGTTTCAGGGACAGGTTCTTTCTTCTGTTGCATCTCAGTCTGAACCGGGACTTGTGCCCTGTTACTCAGTACCTTTTTAATGACTTCAGTGACAACTTGACACTGGCTGGTGTTAGAAACCGTATCTTAGTACTGAGTATCTCAGATTTTCCAGTGTAACAGGCAGGTTAGTTTGTTTCCTGACTACTTTATAATCTCTTTTAAACTCTTCTCATCTTGTGTTGGTGCAGTCTGATCGGCTGGGGACAGATCCGAAGAGGAGTGACCATCACACCGACCGTGGACGACGACTGAGAAACTACCATCACTCTTTCCACAGTTATTTAGTTTTTTATTTCAAAAAGGAGGAGTGTGTTTAGTCCTTTTTGTCTTGACCTCAGTTTAAGGTCAAGGGTCGAAACTTTCAAACGACATCTTCATAAACAATCTACAACTGAACTGTTTTGTCGACAGATTAATAAAGACGTTTGGAGGAAACTGAACAGACTCTGTTTCACCTTTTTATCCAGTTTTTATTTATTTTATTATTTCTTCATCAAATGCCTCATGAATATATTTAAGATTCCAGTATTCTGTTGTGTTTCTAAAGGTTAGGTTAAATGAACAAACTCTGACTCAGGTTCACATCGTGTTCCAGCACTGGACTTTTTCTGAGTGGAATTAAACAAACTTTATATTGGTTTTATAGTTTTTCTCGTAGTTTTAGTTCCAACACTGCACTCAGAAGAACCGGGAGAAACTGTTTTCAGAGTAACGAGGATGAAGAAACTGAAGAACTTTGACCTTTTATAAGAAATGTAACAGAAATTCTAGTTAGCTCTTTGTCTTGGAAAAGGTCATGTTCTCAGATGTTGAAGTTGTTCAGTCGAAGCCTGTCAGAAGAGTTAAAGCTGGAGTTTATAACGTCCTGGAGAAGGTGAAGGGCGGATGAGGAGCTGTTCTGACCAGGGTCACTGCAGGATCCTTTCTGTTCCGCTGAGCTGGGCCTGGGAACAAACACAGTTTAAAATCTCATCTCAAACATTTGGTGATTTATTTTCAGAAAGTTCTTGTAATAAGCAGTTGTTAAACTTATAAAATAAGTTCCTGCCACGGTGTTACAAGCCACAAAATGAATTTCATTAAATCATGTTTAATCTCTTAACAAGCCTTTAAATGTCTACGTGAAAAAAGTGCCTTGATTATAATAAATAGCATTTATAGAGTTTAATGATATTTAGCATCCTTTTACTAAATAGAAACAGATACAAAAGTGTTCTGTTTTGGCGGTTTACTGTTTCCATCATTAATGCACTAATGATATTTAACATTAACATAACAAGACTCACTAAAAGACTTATTAATACACCTGACTTTGCTTTGTTAAAACACTGATAATACCTTCTTAAATACAATAAAGTACTTACAAACTCCTCGTAAAGCCTTTTCAAGAAGCCAACGCAGACATTTCTTAAAAATAAATGTTTGTCAGTGTGAGATCAGTCCTTCGCAGGTGTGTGCAGGTGAGGATGGTCACCAGACACCACTCAGGGAGGGGGTGCAGAGAAGAAAGACAAAAACTGACTATATTAAATAAAAGGACATTAATATAATAATTGTTTAGAGTTTATAATTGTTTATGATACTTCGTAGATTAATCAAATATTTAAAAAATTACGTGTTTTTCACAGGAAGAGTTCACAAAATGGTCGAGTTTTTATGTGTTTGGCGTTTTGAGCGTTTCCTCATCTGCAGCATTTCTAATTCTACTTCTGTTACTTTTGATGAATATATCAGTTCAATGATAAATATGAACAAAAGCATTTGCAGCGAAAGAAAACACAAGGTCGTATACACACATAAACACATCATCAGTGAACATGTGCCCTCACATAAGGACTTTCTGAACAAACCTCAATAAACCGGATCCTACAGCTTTAATCCAACACACTGGAGGTAGAACAGGTTTCATGAACCATAAATCTCATATAAATCTCATATTGAGACTTTATTCTGTAAACATGAGATAATAACTGATGTATCAGAGCAGGATGTAGGCCCTAAAGGGAAACAGAGCGCTGTGTTTCTCTGACAGGAGTCACTAAAAGAGATGGACGTCAGGAGAAGTTTAAACCTGGAGACAGCCCTTTGTGGATTTGACTCAACTCTACTTGTGTTCATTCAACTCTGAGCAGGACTGTCTATGTATTTTTAATATTTATCAAATATAAATGTGTCTCACAAACAGGCTGGGACTGATTTAGTGATTACTTTTAGGTCATAAATGAAGATCTGAAACATTGTTAGAGTAAACATTTCTTACACTATTTTATTTATTCTAATTAAATATGTAGCTGTTTAAATCAGTCTAACGTTATTCAGTAAAGTTCCTCTTGTACAGCCCTCTTCTGAATCACATTTTACTCATTTTACTTTAAAACCCCTTAAAAATAAAACAAACTTACCTCCTTTTGAAGTCGTCCACAGAAGCACAAAGAGACCGGAGACATTTTTCTTTTCTTGTGAGGCCTCTGGGTTTCAATAAAAGGGGACTGTCCTGATGATTATCATGTCGATAATAATCTGAGACATTTGGGAAAGTATTATCTTGAAACGCAGAGGAGCATGTCAAATCTACTTTTACAGGTTTCAGGGAAAAGACGTGGTGTAAAAAGACTAGATTTATGTGTCGGGGGTGTTTTAACCAATCACAGCGCAGATTATTATTATCCTTAAATTATTTTCATTTGTGTAACTATTCTCTTTTATGGTTTCATTTTTTGTTAAGCCCTTCTTTTAGATATCGGACGAGCAGACTAAGAATACTTTTCATTCAGACAAGTCT
The DNA here is from genome assembly GCA_024349245.1 of Neodontobutis hainanensis. Lineage (NCBI taxonomy): Eukaryota > Metazoa > Chordata > Actinopteri > Gobiiformes > Odontobutidae > Neodontobutis > Neodontobutis hainanensis. The sequence continues at coordinate 13,865 of JALDNG010003828.1, forward strand.
CTATAAAACTTAACACATTTTATTATAAACAAAGTCTCTTACATCCAGATTAAAATATATTTAACCATAATTTAGGTTGAATTGGGATTTATATGTCAGGTTTTATCCGTGATCATTTTTTTTGTGCAAATCTCCTACAAAACAAAACCTACAGAAACATGTCTGGACCTGCTCTGTTGAAACACGAGAGAGAAAAACGTTTTAGACTCTTTTAATTTGTCAGTGAACTAAAGACAGAAGAAACACACAGGGACTTTTATTTTACTGTAAAGATGTTAATTCTTCATTATTCTCCTTCACATGGGCTCCATGTGAAGGAGAATAATCCTTCACATGGAGAATAATTCCCCGGCCGACATGAAGAATGACGCTCCACAGATCCCAGCTCCCGTGCTGTTGTATACGTCTCCAAACCCTTTGTTCAGTATAGATCCAGATCAGGCAGGCCTTCACGTCCTTGAATTATGTCTGGATGTCTGGAGGAATGCCACATGTCCTCTGTCCAACAGATTATCTGAGGATATGAGTACTGTAACCCTCTGGCCTTCTTCAAAAACACGTCCCTTTCAACTTGTTGAAGGCCAAAAGAGGCTGTAATGTTTCAGAATATATCAGTTAAATACCTGCTCACCTGTAGAGACCAGGTGTGACGACTGACACCAAATGTTATAAGAGTTCTTTACCTTTTATTTTCCAGAGAGAGAAGAAACATACAAGTATAATACGAGTATATTTACAAAAAGGAATAGCCAGGTTTAATTCTTCCAAGAATGAAACAAAAGCACAAACATGTCACAAGTGAAAGAGTGAGGTTTGTTTGGAAAAGTAAACACTACATTACTATTTTATATCATTGCAGTGAAGGCAGTGAAGGCTGTTAGGACACGTATCTTTCACAAACTCCTCGAGTCCTCCGTGCAAGTTATGTCTACGTCTAGTTGTGTCTGGTTCATGTCAGGATTAACGTGAAGGACAGGATCAGATTTGACAAGACCTGGAGAGAACTGTTAGAGTAATTTTAAACAATAGGAAATTAAAAATTATAAAAATATTTAACAAGTTTTGTCAGATTTTTACCAAATTTGTGTCTGTTTGACTTTAACCTTTTTCCACAAACAGCAGAGGGTCAAAGCTCAAATAACAGCAACCTTATTTAAATCTAACGCTAAACATCTGGCAGTGGTGGGATTTGAACCCACGCCTCGAAGAGACTGGAGCCTAAATCCAGCACCTTGGACCGCCGGCCACACTACCCACATTTGTGAATAAAAAGAGGTTCAGAAAGATGTTGGTTTGGCTCAATGGCACTGGGGCAGCACGTTTTTATTTAATCCTCATTTCTACTGAAAATAAATCTAATAAAGACGTCTTCAGTGTCCAGTAGTTATTTGTGACTTAAATTGTCAATAATTTTTTTTGATTTGGAAGTAATTGAAAATTCAGAAAAAAAAATCACGCAATAGATGTCCTGGGCTCACCTGAATAAAGAGCTGTATACGACACTAACACCTGGCAACACGATACGTGCCAGACAAAATAAAACAGAGTTGCTAAAAGTTCAAATAAACCTTCTAATAGTCTGAACTATCCCCAGAACTCATACTCCTTCTTGCTTTGTTCTTTCCACTTTGAAATAAAAAAGGAACAAAGAGATTAACTCCAAATGTCAAACAAGACTTAAAAGAGCTGTAAAATGCTATAAACTCATGAGGAAACTGAGGGAAAAGGTTTAAGCCTCCCCGTCGGGGAATTGAACCCCGGTCTCCCGCGTGACAGGCGGGGATACTCACCACTATACTAACGAGGAAGATGTGTGGTCTTCCTCAAAAAACTGTGGACATACCACGAGGTAAGGAAAATCCCACAGATAGATTAGTGAGATTTGGTGAGAGTGTAATCTGAGTGTAAACTGCCGCGTTTTCATTTCTGTAAATGTTCTGTTATTTGGTGTTTTGTGGAGGGTCACCAGAGGGCGCTGTAGCGCAGAGTTAAGCTGTCGACGCAGTGGTAGATGGATTTGAGCAGAAGTAGCGGTCTCCGGAAAAACAAGAAATGATACACGATTAAGAGTATAATTAATCTCAGTAAAGTTAAAGTTTACATTTATAAGATAAACAGCGCTCGGCCACGCTACCTACATTTATGAAAGAAGAATGTATCTAAAAGTTATCTGTGACTTCGAAGAGACAATCCTGGACCTGAGTCTGCAGCACCTCCACCTCAAAGACATGTTCGTGAAAATGGTAAACGCCTCTTTGATAAAGGCAGCCTTAGATTCATGTTGCCTAGTGTTTATACAGTGTTTTAAAACCTACAACAAAACAGAACATCAACAACACCTGAATGGAACAGTGTCACTAATGACTCTCCTGAGCCTTAAACAACTCTCGCATCAGGAGTCACACTGTCCTTTCAGAGTTAACGACTCTGAGACCAGAACAGTCTGGTTCAATCAGAGTTAGTTTCAGATGACCTGGATTACTGAGAACCTTCTCAGACAAAATAAAAGAGTTACTAAAAGTTCTTCTTTGTTATTTCCACTCTGTAAAAACAAACTCATGAGGAGAGGAAAAAGCATCTGTCCTCCCCGTCGGGGAATTGAACCCCGGTCTCCCGCGTGACAGGCGGGGATACTCACCACTATACTAACGAGGAAGGTCTGTGTTTGTACTCAAAAAACTGAGTTTATACACAGCCCTTTCAGATAATTGCACAGCCTTAAGAGCGTGCATCATGAACGCTGGGTCTTGTCTGTTTTCTGAGAACCTGCTGCACCTACTGATATCTACTTTTTCAAAATCTAATTTTAAACGAGCCAAATCCATCTGAAATCTGCTCAAAGTGATCAAAAACGCTTTATAACCTGGTCAAATACAATTAAAACTCTTTGAAACCATGATAAACCAGTAAAGATCCAACGTTGACCTGTTTAAAAACCTGGTCTTGTCATTCTAAAGCCTGCAGAAACCCAATTAAAACCAGATATAATTGTTAAAAATGTGGCCAAATCCATAAAAGTCTGTGACATGCTGACTCCTCAGGTGTGGGAACAAAGATCGACCCGACTCTGTGCAGAGCCGACCGAATGGTGGGACAGGTGCTGGGCGCCGTCGGAGCGCTGCCTGAGATCTTCACTGAGCTGGAGATCTCGTACTTCCTGCTGCGAAGGCTTCTGGGAGTCCGTACCGAGGGAGACAAGAAGGCAGCTAAGGTGAGAACTGCATCATGGGTTAAAATTTGTGGTGGTCTTGTGCTGACTTTGTGAAATAAATTGTCTCGAAGAGTGTCTAATTGTAAGTTGTATAACCTCAGAGTTTAAATGTTCTTTCTTCTGTTGCATCTCAGTCTGAACAGGGACTTGTGCCCTGTTACTCAGTACCTTTTTAATGACTTCAGTGCCAACTTGACACTGGCTGGTGTTAGAAACCGTATCTTAGTACTGAGTATCTTAGATTTTCCAGTGTAACAGGCAGGTTAGTTTGTTTCCATTTATAAATACAAAAATAAGATCCTGCTCAACCCCTAAACCTAAGCTGCATTCGTTTTTTTAATCTAAAATGCCTAAAATCCAGTCGTTTTTGTCGTTTGTTTTGTATTTGTACAAATGCCCTTCACCAGAGTCTGGCTCCTTCAAATGGTCTTCATCAGGTCGCTCTGTTAAAGGCCTTCGTTGTCTGGTAACGTGTCTTATTGATCCCTGTTATTCTTCTTTAGCCGGAGTTAGGGCTGCTGCTGTGTTGTTATTCATTAGATTGTCTGCTTTATTATGGACTAGGATCTAATGAAATGATTTGTATTACAATGTCCTTTAAATAAATGAACTTGTACAACTGATTGGAACTGTCTAGAGCAGTTGCTGCAGTGACGTCACAAACACTTTATAAAGATGCTGATAAGTACTGCCTTTCCCTGCTTCTGTTTATGACAAATACATCCTGCCTCTGGCCTTTACAGCTACAGAGGACTTGGATTGTTTCTCAAAGAGACTCTAACATTTAAACTAACACTAGAACATTTTTCAGAGCATAAACGTAGTAAAGGTGTTAATGTACAGCCTCTAAAATTCTAAATGTGTGATCGGGACGTGTGCTTCCTTTGAGTATTGGATTACATACAAAAAAGAGATTCTGAAATAATATTTTAAAGGTTTTTAATCATGTTGATGTAAAATAACCCATATAGGCATAGACTTCAGACATTGTACTGAGCTGCATGTCACATTTGGTCAAACAGTTCCATGACAGCTGCAGAAATTTCTTGGTAAGCCCCCTTATTTAGCCAATACAGATATTTCTTTAAAATAAATGTGACTGTTGGCCAGTTTGTGCCTAGTTCAGTCCGCTGCATGACCCACAGGCAAAGACGAATGATGAGAATGGTCACCAAAGGCCAGCCGATCCGAACCCACCTGTAAAACAACCAATATGTTAAGATACATACAGTCATACAGGTCCTACACCTGGCTCACACTACAGGAGGGTCTGGCCTTTATCTCCTTCTGCCCCTGGGACAGTCTCAGGATATGACTGAAATCTCTTGAGAGCAGTTATCTGCTCTTACTCAGGTCAGTGTGATAAGACATTTGTAAAGTAAAGATCAAATCATAAATATAGTTGAAAACAATCTCAGCTCCTGCCCCTTCCCTCTCGAAGGCGCTCCAAGACACACACCCTTTTACCCTTTACCCTGCGTGTGTGAGAGAGAAGACTCTGTTTATATATTATATCTCTATATTATCATCATTTGGAGGATCATCTTTTAAAAATAACTTTTTACCTGTTACTTTCACCTGTCCTACTGTTAGAACATACCTATCTGATCTTCTCCACCACCACATCCCCCCAGAGCACAGGTCAGCTGACCTACTGCTGTTGGAAGTGCCCAGGTCCAGACTAAAAACCAAGGGGACAGAGCCTTTGCAGTAGCAGCCCCCAGACTGTCCACATCCGTGCAGCCCAGTCTCCAAACATTTTTAAGTCTCTTTTGAAGACTCACCTCTTTTCTCGAGCCTTTGATTAGTGTCTCTTTTAAGTGCCAGTACATAGTGACCCCTGGCTACTTTTCTAATGTTCTTTTACATTATTTTAACTCCTGCAGTTATTGTATTGTTGCCCATTTTATTTTTATTTTAATCTATTAATATATTATAATTATTATTTCTTCTTTGTCTTCCTTTGCTTATTGCACCTAGCACTTTATTGTGAAGCACTTTGCTGTGGCTCAGCCATCTGTAAATGTGCTATAGAAATAAATTTGACTTTGACTTTGAGAATTGGAGCTGGATTTTTATCAATATCTTATTTTGAAAGGTCTTATTTCGCAGTGAGTTTATGCAGGTGGCGATCAAAGTGCGGACGTGGGCCATGGTGCTTACCAGGACAGCTGTGCAGGATCCTGGGGAAATGCGTTATGGCCACGTGGCATATCTGTAAATATATATATTTATATAAAAAAATATTCTATAAATGGAGACAATGTCTTTGTGTATCTCAGCAGCAGTCTGATTTTACCTGGATCCACAACAGGAAGCAAAGATTCAGATGGTAGGGCTCTTCTGTTGCGGTCCATGTTGATATTGGAACCACCTTATTTTCAGAAATAAAGTTCCTGCAAAGTGTGACAAACCAATAAAAATCATTTTATTAAATGATGTTTGACAAGTACTAATCTTTAAATGCCTTTCAATTTCTGTATCTGCATAGCATGCATTTATATAATGCTTTTTCACTCTTTTTTAGTCCCCAAAGCATTTCACCTCAGTTAAAAAAAAGTATCCTAAAGTTTACTAAATCTAAACATGTTCAGTCCACAAGAAAGATTAAAATTGTGTGTTATTTTGGGAGTATACTATTTCCATCCTTAATGCTGTAATGATGTTAATGACGGAGTTTATTAACAGTGATAAACGTTGAACACAAAACCCAAAAAGCTAGTGTATAATTAGGTGCAATGGCTCAGGAGGAGCCGGGCATCCAACAACCAGAAGGTTTGATTCCCGCCCTTCCCAGTTCATACTGTTGTTGTGTCCTTGGGCAAGACACTTAACCCTCCTTGACTCAGGAGTCTGTGTCTCTGGTGAATGAATGTGTGTGGTTCTCGCCTTTGTCAGCGCACTACCACCACCGGGTAAATGTAAGCACGAGTCATCCCAGAGTTAACAACATTCATTCATTCATTCATTCATTTTCTACCGCTTTGTCCCGTTAGGGGTCGCGGGTGACTGGAGCCTATCCCAGCAGCTTTGGGCCTGAGGCGGGGTTCACCCTGGACAGTGGCCAGTTCATCACAGGGCTGACATTTAGAGACAAACAGTGACAGACAACCATTCACTCTCACATTCATTCACTAGGGACACTTTAGAGTTGCCAATTAATCTATACATACATGTGTTTGGTCAGTGGGAGGAGCTGGAGTACCCGGAGAGAACCCACGGTAACACGTGGAGGACATGCTGACTCCTCACAGAAAGACCGGAGTCGGCCGAGAATATTTGAGTCGGCTGGGTTTTGAACTCACGACCTTCTTGCTGTAAGGCAGGAGTGCTAACCACTCTGCCACGTGCCCCCGTGAGTTAACAACATATATATATATATATTATATATATATATTATATATATATATATATATATATATATATATATATATATATATATATATTATATATATATATTATATATATAATATGTCATATAATTATGAAATACGTCATATATGTATTAAAGACCATCTTTACACATTCATAAAGGTGTTCATTAAATATATATTCAATGTAGTGTTACAATGTTAATTTCAAACATGCATTTTATGAAATATGCTTACAATACATTTACTTAAAGGATTTTTTTTTGAGATTGGTTTAAAAAAAAAAAAAAAACTATTCTGTATTGTAAATCATCCATGTTAAGTCCTTTTACCAGTGTCATTATATACTATGAACAACTTCCGCTCATTGGTCTCCTATTCACCAACATTGTTCTTATCACACGGCAGTAAAATGGTGGTTACATTCAGGCTTTTTGGCTTTTACTCCATAGTAAAACAATAGTTTTTAGATGGCATAAACGGACGTAATAATCCCCCAGAGTTGTCACGTAGTAAAAACTTAGCTCTAGAGACTGGAGCCATCTTTTGTTCCAGGCTGTAAACATGTTTTTTACACTTGTAAAGTCGCCATTGGGTTTCTCCTTATATTTCTGCTTTTGGAGCCTGTCCTCTGGTGGACGGCGGTATATCGCTGTATATTACTGCATATCGCTGTATGGCGGCGCCAAGCGTCTCTCATGGAACCTCTTAAAGGATCCTTGAGTAAGGGCACCGCCATACGGCGAAATACAGCGATATACCACATTCCACAGTTTGAACCGGGAAGACCAGGAAACGAGCCTTGCTCCACCGCCTGTGTGCTGGCCTATGGTGAGCTAGCACCTAGCTTAGCCTACGCTTAACATCGATGTGCTTTTTAACCTAAATTTAGTAGGACAATTTTCTAATCTCTCACAGAACAATGTTTATTAATGATAGAGACATAAATAGATTGGGGGCTAAATCAGCTAATTCAAGTGAGCGCGCTCAAAATTATCGACATTGTCCGATGGCGTCGCTGCGTTCACCGCGGAGTAAAGTGCAAATAACAAGGAAATGCAGATAAGATTGGCAAATACTTTGACCGTATAGCATAACATAACTGGATATTAATCTGTTTATAATACTTCTTAAATTTAGCAGTAATTTGAAATCTTACATACTTGCCGTTCAGCGTAGTGGTAACAAAAAAGGTCGACTACGCACTGCGCTGGGTTTTTATAGCCCTCGTCTACGTCACATGATGACAGGAAAAAGGTACCTGCCCGCTCTCCTGCTTCACCATCTTACCGCTCTCCATTGGTTTGTTTAAGATGGCACCCTCCATCTCCATTTCTAATACTTTTGATATATATAATATATAATAATAATATATATATAATATAGCAATTTAAGCATCAATAAATAATAAAATATGAAAAAAAGCATTTGCAGTGAAAGAATACACACAAGGTAATACACATTAACACATCATCAGTAAACAATTATTAAAGTCCATTTAAATAAAAGGATTGACCACATTTAAATTAAAAAAGATCTTGAAATAAAGTAGGTTTAAAGGTAGAACTATGTTTAGATTCTTTCTTTAAACATTATTTGTATGAGTCCCAAATGTGTTTGTTAACATTTGAATTATTTTTGTGACATTTTCATCCTGAGTCCATGAGGAATGGTTTCACCTTTATGTTAATGTTTGCCAGAACAATCTTGATTATGTCCTTATGTGTTATATATGTTTTCAGCTTTACAGGAACACCTTATTACCGTAACATATCAAATACAAACGTGAAAATTAGAGTAACTTCTTCAAGATTATACTGCATTTTGAGGTCAGAGGTCAGGGCAGATTACTACAAACAACCATTCAAGTCAGTCTATCACAGCATAGGTTCTAAGATACTACACTTAAAATGTGACATTTATTTTATTTGCACATTTAAAGTAATAGTCCATTTGATTTCTTCATGTAGGGTCCATGGTCCTCTCTCGGCTCTTGTCTTGTTGAGGTTCTTGATGATCTCCTGAAAACAACAATAGACTTTGTGTTGTTAATTGTCTGTGCTCAGTCTGAACCAGAGTTATTCTGTTAAAGGATGTTAGTATTCATTTCAGTGAATCCTCTACCACTAGCTCCAGTTCTTCCTCCTGTCTTCTCCTCAGACCCACTGTCTCTAACCCATTCATTTTTAGAACATGGCAAAGTCATATATGGAACATCTGCTGATTAACTGAGGCGTCCAAACTAAACTCTTCTGGGCTGCACTCTCCTTGGCCTGCAGCAACCTGTCCCTGATCTTACTGAGTTGAGAGTTTATATCTCTCAGCGGGAGGGGTTTAACCTGAGACTTCTGTGTATGGATAAGACTCTGGTCTTAGTGTGGGAGTTGAGTAGGCAGTGTGAGTCCTGATGGGGGAGCTGTTATCCTAGTGTGGACCAAATGCTGTTCCAAATATTGAACTGTATTTAGAGGAAATGTACTATTGATATAATGTATTCTGCTGCTTCCCGTCTTTTGTGTCTGGGTATTTTAAACTTGTGAACAGAATTGTACAGATTTTTTATAAATCCAGGATGAGGGAGGGCCTCCATGATCTGTCTTAGGGCCCCCAG
>JALDNG010003829.1:0-23792 GCA_024349245.1 Neodontobutis hainanensis
CAAGACAGAAAGTCTACTTTAATGAGCCCCCAAATATGTTACGATCCCCGCTAAACAAAAGTGACCTGAACATAAAGTCAAACCACACAAAGTGTAAAGCAACACAAATCAACAATTTATTAATTAAACAGAGGGTTTGGGACAAACCAAAAAGCCATACACAATTTTAATTTTAGTGACTAAATTTCAAAGTTAGAAATTTCAATACATATTATCCAAAGTTTCAAAATTCAAAATAAAAAAAATTGCCGTGTAAATATTAAATAGATATGTTTTCGACCACTCAACTTCAACCGTCGAAATTCACAGTGTAAAATACGCAGTAAAAGAAGTTCATGGAACATCCGGAGTACCGAGGAATTGCAATCGATATTGTGTGAGTCGATCTATCCTCAGCCAATCACGCAGCGATGACCTGGTCACGTTGGTAAACACAGCAATACAGCGCGCAAGCCAGTTGAACAATGGCGGCCAGCAGCAACACTGCAGTAAGTTCATCTTTCGATATCAAAGTTTATATAGGCTAGCATGCAATATCTGACGTTTTTTTAAAAACATATGTTACTTCTAATAAATGTTTTAAAGCTCAAGCACACTAAAGAGACTAGTAGTTAAGTAATCACTAGGGGACAATAGCAGCTATGGAGGATGACCATGGTAATAACCTACAACAAACATGGCGGGACCTGCAACTGATGCGCCAAGGGTGCTAAGTTAGATACTGTTTTACTCCTGTTCTGTTGTATTTCTACTGAAGGTCTGTCACATATAGTAGCGATAAACATTTTTGTTATTTCAGAATAACCAAGTTGAAATTGTCCAGTCAGCCAGGCGTTTGCTGGATTTATTGACTGAAAGACAGCCAAGTACAGCGAGCGTTGAAGCTAAGGCAAGGTGTAGTACACACTTGTGCTTTACGCATTATTTTGAAGTCTGACCATACTAAATGTTTTATCGCTGGATAGGAGGGACCATTCTACTGGACCATCGCTTCAAATGGAAATGACAAGGTAAGAACTAATATGGCATATGCCTGCGGTGTGTTTAATTTTTTTAGCGCATTTCCACTGGGATAGGATCGTGCGGTTTGGGCTAATGTGCTGGTCCCCTCAATACGGCCGGGAGAAGAGGCCAAAACCAAAGCTAGTTTACTAGCATAAACTTTCAGCTTTTTCTGTTAGTGTAGTACTGCTTTCTTTTCACAGATCAAACTGCAGGCATTAAAGTGTCATATGTTAAACCAATTTGATATAGACCATTTAAAAGTTTGTAAACAGAATGTCCTAAAGTACAGAATGGGGGCTACTGGAGGCATGGTCATAGTACATTTTCATTGGAGAAATTGGCATTATCCACAAACTATTACAAATTAAGATGGTTTTGGCAAATGACAACCACTCTGCTACTTGTAGGTAATGTCAGAGCCTGGTTTGAATACATTAATGAATGTACCTCACATTGTATGTTTATTTAATGAGCAAATTAGTATACAGTTAGCAAATTCAAGTTAGTAAAATTCTTAATTTATAGGTTTTAATGTAAGTTCTTACGGCTATGTTGTAAATAGTTTTTTTCATTGTCTGTTCAGAATTCTATCCCTCACCACAGATGCTAATTTCTTCTAAAAACATTTTAAATATGTTTACACACGGACCTGGCTTAAAACCAGTATAAACTGGTCTCAGGAATCTCCTAACAAGCTGACTGCATGTTTTTCCCCAACCACCTGTACCGCAACACTCCATTCGAAATTTGCCTACCTAATAAAAAAAAAACCTTAAACTTGTATTTAAATTTTTAATCAAAAGCTTTTCACCATAGAACATGTCCAGGCATTTTTACTAAAGGCCGGGGAAAGAATCGCTTTCCAGCAACAAATGTTATCCCAGCCAAAAAAATCAAGGCACTCGAGGTGTCTTTCTATTTGCTACCAAGGCAGTGTGAAAAAACTCCAAGTGAGCTTGAGAAAGTGACCCAGACAGTGACCCATATGCAGGCTGGGTTGGGTCCAAGGACTGCTATATATATATATATATATATATATATTGTGTTATATTAATTGTGTGTGCAATGCATATTAAATAAGTTTGTTTTGAGATGAAATGTCAATTTTTTGTACTTTTTCACCTACAGTTATGTGACGCCCTCAAAGTTCTATTTCCAAAACTGCAAACAGTAACAGGTGGATGGCTACTTTATAAAGCAGCTGGTAAGCAGAGATTTATTTTTTTAACAAGAAGCAAAGGTTAGTTTATTTAATATAATTGCAGTAATGTCTATAAAAACTATACTATGCAATCTATGTTTGGCTGCAATTTTTAAATAATTTTTAATTTTGACAGGTGGATGGGGAAGCGGTAAACTGTCCCTTGTGTCACCTGACGATGCTGGTTATACAGGCAGACTCTTGAAGTCTGTTGCTCAAGGGGTAAAACTGTTCATAGTCCCTGTCCAAGAAGATCTTGATAGAAGTCCACTACAACTAACTGATGGAGCCTTCAGCGGTATGGCAAAAGCCACATGTCACAAGTGTGGTGTTGCTGTACCTCTGCAGCTTCTAAAGTATTATATTTACTCCTGTTTGATCATTGAAGTCGACAGTGACGCAGCTCATCTGGTTGAGGAACAATGTATGATTTGTCTGTCCTTACGACAACCTACACTTCTTACTACACCATAATTTAAAACTTAGGAACCTAGTTCATATTTATGTCCTTTCACATAATTATGTTTTACTAAAACATCTTTCTATTTTCCAACAGCTCAGTCCTGTCCTGTTTTTCTGAAAATGTTTAAATCTGATCGGATAGAGCAGCACGCATCTACATGTGGTGAAAGTTATCTTTTTATTTTCTAATTTTTAAAGAGGTTTTATTGGTTGGATTCAATTTCTAGACTGAATGACCCTTTTATACGAAAGAATAATTTTATCAGTGTTGTTTCTATTGTCTCTTCACAGTGTTTTGACATTAAATAAACCGAGCCTGTTGTCATTCTTGCATTTGTTACATATGTGTATAATTATTTTTTATTTTTTTTATTTTAGTCAAGTGACACTTGCAGTTTATCCCAGTGAAAAGGAACAAGCAGTGGTTCCTGGACCATCCATAACTTCAGCGACTACTTCCATGGGTATGTGATATTCAAAGTGTCTTTTTAATTATAGAACAGCCATCAAAGCATTGTTAAGATAGAGACATTCAATTTCTTAATCATGCATATTAGATTTATGTATTGAACCCCTTATATTTGCTTTTTACTGTTTCTTATTAGATTGGTCATCTATTAGTGACTTAAGTAAGGCCATATCTCAGTGTGCGGAGTATTATCTCCAAATCCATGCAATGAAGAGTCCGTTAACTCTATGCATGGACATCAGGAAAAGTCCTGCAGAACAGGACATGACCCTTATATTTTTATAAGCAAACCAATGTGGAATGGGCACGCCCCTTGATTTGCAGACTTGAAGGTAAAACCAAATAAAAGTTATAGTTGTCAAATAATAATTAAGCCTACTATTAAAATTTTGTTGTACAGGGGATACTGCTACCGGACTTGGGGTTACACGTTTTTTCTTCTCAACTTGCATGGAAAAATTAAAGTTTGGATTTCACATTAATTTTGGTATGTATTTTATGCATATATGCCCATGCTGTTTGCTATACAATTAAATTATAATGCATTGCTATTATGAAACATTTAATAAAAATGAATCATCAAGGATTTAAGAATTTACAGTTCACAAATATTGAAACATCCGTACAAATTTAGAAAACCAATTGCTTTCTAACATAATTTTTTCACAGCAAATAGCAGTGTCACTCGGCTTTTGATGGAGAACCGTCGCACTTTCTTGTTGAAAGTGACCTGTTCCTTGTGGCAGGGAGAATGATGGGTCACTTCTTTCTCCATGGAGGGCCATGCCTTTCAGGACTTAGTCCAGCTTTTGTGCATGTCCTACTTGGTGGCAGTCCTGAAACATCAACTGTCACTGTAGAGGATTGTCCGGACCTCGACATTCGTGACACAATCAAGCTTGTATGTTTCTCTCATATCTCTTAGTTTGAAGATGGAAAAAGTGTTAAATCCAAAGCATCTGGACAAGGTTCACCTTCAAACCTACGTCCAGATGCTTTGGCTTTAACCCTTTTTTCTTCTAGATGGCCTGGTTGACTGAGACTCTTAACAGACATGTCTTAGTTAGATTTTTCTATATTTTCTTTATAACTGTAGTTGGTAAAATGTGAATTTTGCTTAAAGTTTTATATAAACTGTATTTATATATATATATATAAAAGTTGGAAGGAGAATCCAACCTGTCAGAAAAGGAAAAACAGCAGATACAGGAGTTGGCCTATGCATGGGACCTTCCTCCTCTGAACAAAAGTAACCGAAAGTGGTTTTTGAAAAACTTTTAATTCATGCGGTGAGTGATGTGAGAATAAAAAAACTTGAAAACGAAACTACATACATTTTACAACTCTCCACTACAATTATTATGCTTGTCTTTTATTCCTTATTATTGTTATTAGGTGATTGGACGAGTCGTAAGACAGATTAAGCAACTGCGCAGAGGACTAAAAGAAACACCATTGTGGACTTTGCTTACTCAAAGACCAGACACAGCAGCTATCCTTTTTCCAAAAGAGGGGCAGAGAACATCTGTCCTGAGGTAATTTTGCTTTCTTATGGTCTTACTTGAAGATAAAGTTGAAGCAAAGGCGTTTGGACTGGAATGATAATGCTATATCCTTCTCCAGTGCTGTCAGGTGGTTTCGCACTGGCCACTGTGACCTTGCATCTAAGTTTGATAGCTTTGTTTACAGACAACTTGTTTCTTATTCACTTCAATTTTATTAATCCCCAAGGAGTAAATCAGTTATTTGGTATCTTCAAATTAGTTGATTCAAACTTCTTCTTCTGTCCTAGACTGATTGTAGAGCAGTCGATCCGTCCTGCTGATTAGATTCTCAGATGTCCACTGGTTTCTTTGTTGTTCATAAGCTGAAAACAAGGGATGGTCTAAGTTGTTCAGTAACCACTGATCTAAAAGCATTAGGTGTCTGTTCCTGAAAACAGTTCTACTGATGAAGTCACGGGCAGTATCTGGTACAGCTGTTGGTTGAATATAAACCGTAATCCTACGATGACATGCGACTCTCTCGGTATACAACCATCTCAGTCTCACTGCTACAGCTCCACACACTTGTAGCTAATTCTGTGGCAGTAATGCGATCCACTGTCGGGATCTTCTTTAGAGCAACTCAGAAATTAAGCCCTTTCACATGTAGGTAGTTATGGTAGTTTAATGTGTATACATGTATATTTTATTGTTACCAATTAATTGTGGTTGCAGAAATAACTGCAATTGACGGCTGGATGTTTTTTCATGTGGCCTTTTGTTGACGCAGATTCTTCTGCAGCGAATCACCTGGCCACAAGCAGATGAAGATGATGATGATGACGACTGGTCAGCAGACATAAAGTTCCGCATATCGGGCTATCTCCAAGAGTTCATCACTGGAGGTGAAACTAAGTAATATTTGTATTCCATAATATTTATGGAAATAAAACATTTTAAAATCTGTTTAATTCATTCTTTAGCAACGCCAACTGAACTGCAAAATCTAGTAAAATTCTGGACAGGCTGGGAGGTCTTGCCAACAAGTTTGTCTGTAGAGGTAGTAACTGGAAACTACATCACAGCCTCAACCTGCTTTGAGATTCTGCGCATTCCATCTCACTACAAGGACTATACTTCATTCAAGAGGGACTTGCTTGTTTCCATTTCTTCATGCCACACAGGATTTGGTCTAGTGTGAACATAGTATGATGTTTTATAATGCTGTTTGCTGTTCAAATTACCACTGTAGCACTTGACAGTTGTGCTTCCATAGTTCAATGTTTTACATTAGTTTAGTTCAGAGTTCAGTGCCCCACATAAACACTTCTTAATTTTAAGCTACTGGTTTTGGCCTGACATAAACCAAGAGGCAGTATTGAATTAGTTTTCAGGACTGAGAACGGGACAGAGTTTTCCCCCAGGACTCCTGCACAGCTCACTGTCCATACAGTCATCCTGCTGCTCATTGTGGCTTCTTCTTCTCTCCCGGCTGTGATCGTCACCAGTTCTGTCGCTCCTGCAAGGTCAGGGTTCACAGCATTCAAGATGAACACAACCTGCAGCATTAAAATGAGTTTATTTTCTTTAAGACAACGTACAATGTTCATTAAGCCGAGCAGAGATGCTTGTACCAGTTTATAGTTTAACTGCTAATTTCCATCCATTTCCATAGTCCTTTATTGTACATGTTTTTGGTGGTAGGGAAACCGGAGTACCCGGAGGAAACCTACGCAGACATAGGGAGAACATGCAAACTCCACACAGAAAGGCCCTGTCCTGGATGGGAATTGAACCCAGGACCTTCTTGCTGTTAGGCCTGAGTGCTAACCACTCTGCCACCTCCATAAAATCTGTTCACAGGGCCAGAACTGCTCAATGTGACACATCTACACAAGTATGAATATATATGAACATAAATAATAGGGTTTCTAAAGGAAAACGTCTGCTAAAGGACTAAATGTATATAAATGTAAATGTATATTCCACATTTGAACATTGTACAATCAGTTTAATGTATACACGCAGCCTCCTCATCATTTCTTACACTTTTTTTAATGATTACAGTTAATTATGATGTCGTGTAAAACAAAATAAAGACAAGTTTTAAAAAGTAGTTTGAAAAGTTATTTGTTGCATTATTGAAGTATGTAATATGTAATATTAGATCACCCACATGTACTGATATTTTAAAGAGACAACTCCTCAGATTTATTTTACACATAATGATGTATGTTTTGTCTCAGATATCAAACATTCACCACCTTTCCCACATGTTTAAATCTATCTGGAGTTCACTGCTCATTGCCCACACTGGTATCAAGGTCTGATATAGAGCTACACCACTGGAGCGTGGCTCGTAATAATTTGTACAGTTTGGATCGATGTTCAAGCACACAAAACAGAACATAACCTTACATCTGTCACATGTGTTTACAGCCCTATGTGTTATGCTCCAGCAGTTTACCACATGTGGGACAGGCCCGTATGGGGAGAGGCCACCTTTTCAAACTTGATAACAGGACAGGTTTTCATCATTTGTAATGGCACATTATCCGTGTGTAATTATTATTATTTATTTATGTTATATTAAATTCGTTTTAAATATGTATTGTTTTCCTGTTGTTGTTGTAGCATCCATTAATGAGTTTTCTTTAAAGTGGGCAACAGGTAACAAAAAAGATAGCCATGTCCCCTGGAACCACAGGGTGGCAGCACTTTCACAGCTAAAATAGCGGTGCCACGTTTGAGTTGCAGGATGTGATTATAAAGCTTTCTTCCACTTCTTTCCTCGACTGTAACTGTCAAGTATTAACGGTATATATCTGCTACTTCAACACTTTACATACTGCCTGTGTCATTATAACCAAGTTTACGTTTTAAATATGAATATCCATCACCAGGGTTAGCATACTACAGCGGTGCACGTGCTGACGTAACCACGTGCAGGTGCCGGTTGCTAAGAGCATCTCCTAGCAAGTACGTTCTTGCAAAACTTGCAAACTTCTGGCTGTGAGAAAAAGAGCAAATCTTGAGTTTGATTCGACGATTTCTTCAAAAGGAGACTTTAACTGCGGACATTTCCTACTAAGACTTCTACTGACCACCTACTGACCAGGACTACGAGACCTTTTGAGAGAAAAGGTGAGATTTTAAGATTTCCATGTTCATGTTATTTCCTATGGGCTTTCCCATTAAATCTGCACAGCAACTATATGAACCAATATATTTGAGCAAAATGGTCTTTTGTCGATGTTTAAATGATGTTTCACGGTAAATTTTAACTCAGAATATGTGTATTTTTGTTGTGACTTTGTTTGTTCTTAGAGCCTATCAGAAATAATGTAAAAGTCCATTTACACAGACATATTAATGAAAGCAACAAAACGCACAGGAGGCTAACATTTAAATTGAGAGCTGTCTGCAACGTATTTTGATTAATTTCTATATTATACATTTTGTATTTAACCCAGTACCTAATTATAGAAAATAAATTTGTTTTATGTTGATTCATTTCCAAATATAATACAATAGGTTTCAAAAAGTAATTTAGGAGAATCCTGTGTAAACCAGGTACATGTAGAAGCAGAGTTTGTTGAACATATTTGTTAATGAAAATGTACAGTTATGTTTTTGTGTTAGTTTTGTAGCTATTATGAAAAAATAAGATCTATTCATAAAGTAAATCTATCCAGATTGTAATGAGGACAAATGATTATTCATAAATAACTCTTAACAACTTTATAACAACACTGTAACCTTTCTGCACATTAAAGTGCTATAATTTTAGTAGTTTAGTGAATAATAATGTCTTTGAACGTGGACATATTCTCCTGGTTTGATCTGAGATTGGTCAAAATCACTCTGAGGCTTTATGAGTAAAAGATGGTTTAAGATTAAACAGTGCTGCTTTAAAAGTACTCTCTGTATTGGTACATTGTGCTAGTGTCCATGAAACTATAGAAAATGGCACTAGACAGAAAGTACATGGTGGACTTGAATCAGTAACAGTTCCATGTTCAGACATGGATTTAAAAAAGACCTCAGAGCCTCATGGCTTTGCTTTATTTTGATGAATCACACAATGGCATCACATGATGTGAGGATTTTAACAGATGTATTTCTCTCCACAGATCTCTGTTCACTGATGGCCCAGCGCTTCTCCTGGACGACGAGGCCCGGGTGTCCCGACGTGCTCCTCCTGCACAGGCTGCCCACACTCACTACACCCCACACCCCCTGTTCCCTCTGCACCTGCCTCCTCCACAGGCCCCTTGAACTCTGCCTTTGTGTCTGTCTCTCCTCAGGAGACACTCTTTTCAAGCTCTTGCTCTTTTTCTGACTCTAACTCTCGCTCCACTCGCTCCTCTAGCTCCTCTGGCGTCTTTAAGTCTCGTGCTAGATACCTTAGTTCTTCCTCCTCATCCTCCTGCTCCTCCTCTCCTCCCTCTCACTCCCTTGCTCTCTCTCGTCCTGCTAAGGTCCGTAAGCTTAGCTCTGGCTCCTTCTCTGCTGCGCCGCTCTCTTGCTATCTCTCCTCCTCCTGCTCAGGTCCCTCAGCTGAGCTTCTCTCTGCTCCCAGACTCCTTTGCTCTGGATGTTTCTGTTTCTCCTTCTGAGGCTCGGAAGGCCCCAGCTGCTCCTCATGAGCCCCTGGTGCCTCCTCCCTGTGCTCCCTGCACTAACCCTCTTGTCTCCTCTGCTCCCTCCAGGGCACCTCCCTCCCCTGCCACACGTCCCAGACCCCAGGAGCCGGTCCCCTTGTTTCCTGGGCCCAAGCCGGACTGGGTGAAGGAGATGGAAGATTACATGAGGACCGGGCGCTCGAGTGGAAACACTGGAAAAGGTCAGATAAACCACAAAGGCCAATTCAAAAGGAGAAGCACTTTTACTCTTTTTAAGAACTGACCGCTTTCAGTGTTTCTTCTGAGTGAAATCGTGCTGGGACTTAGGGGCAGGACTCAGGGTCATTTCAGGATAAGTATAACATTTGTAAATATTGTATATAGTGTGTTGTGTGTCAGAGGGTTTAGTGTGGTGTGACATGTTTAAATAGGTTCATTAGCTCTTCCAGTTGGACTTGTTCCATGTTTTTGCTGTGTTGTGTGAAAAATACAAATGATATGTTCTCCTTAAACAAATGAAACTATAAAAGGTGAGTATTCAGTACCTGGGGTTGATTAACATGTTTTACACTTTCACTTGCTGTTTTTCTTCTGCTTCTCCAAAAGGTGACAGTCTAAAGAGACCCAGCAGTAAACTATAGACGAGGAGCTTGTGCAAAAAGAGGAGCGTAAACAAAGGGCAAAAGTAAAGGAGAGGGAAGAAAGTACAATGTAAGATGAAAAAGTAACAGAAGTAAAAGTAATCTGACTTTCATGGACAGACAAGAGTAAAGAGTCTAATTCAAGTTAAATAAACTGATTTCTCGCAGGAAGAGGCCTAAAAGAGATGAAAAGCAAAGGAAAGAGGATAAGAAAGAAGAAAACAAAGAAAAGATATGTATATTGGATTGTTTTGTTCAAATCTCCAGATCTATTCTCCTGAGACTAAAGCATGTTTTTTTCTTTTCAGGCTTCTTGGAGAGGATTCCTGAGCACACAAAGGTAGACACCACATTATTCAGTTTTAATGTACATCTGTTTAACAAATATGTGCATGTGTTTAATAGTTTTACTGTCTTCTCTCTCCTCTCAGCATCACAGAGAGGAGAGAGAAGAAGCTGGACAAGGTCATCAGGAAGTCCAGCTCTGTCCTGGGCTGTCCTCTGGACTCAGTGCGGTAAGTGGGTGATCTATGCTGGACCATAAGTCCCACCGCCTGCAGGACGCCCTGTCAGCTCTGGAGAGCAGCTTCAGTGACAGACTGCTCCACCCTCGGTGTGTGAAGGAGAGATTCTGCAGGGCTTTCCTTCCTGCTGCTGTCAGACTCTACAATGAACACTGCTAACACAGAAACTCTTTTCACCAAGCAGTATTTCCACAATCATGTGGAATCTCACCGTGCAATATTTGTAACGTGCAATACCTGTTACACAACCTGCACTATACACTATTTATTCACATTTGTACTGTGCATAGTTTATTTTGTTTTAGCGTAGCTTTAATCAACTTATGTATAGTCTTTTAGTTTATTTTGTTTCAGCATAGTTTAATTTGACATTTGTATAGTCTATTTTATGTTTGATTACCTTGTCTTAGAATAATTTTTATTTGAATTTATGTTGTGACCAGGTTGGCTTTTTACTTTTGTGATACACTTTTTTTGGTTTGCTTTACTCACTCCATTTAGTGTTGGTATCTGGTCTTTGGTTTAATTGGGAGTGTCTTGTAAGCACATTTGGGCCGGGCTTGTGTTTCAAGCATGACACAATAATAAAACCTGATCAGAATCAGAATCAGAAAAACGTTTATTGCCTTTGTCAGTGAACGAGATTCACAAACTAGGAACTTGCTTCGCGATTGTGACAGGTCTACACAGCGGTCTGAGCGATATTGTGGCTATGTCCTTCCTTTATTGCCAGAGACATTGTAATTGTTATTTAGTTCATTCATATGATTGCTCAGAAATGAAACATGAAATATGAATACACTGAGTTACATTTTACAGAATAAACTTTCATCATTTATATGCTTCTCTGAGATAATACATGCATTCTGATAATATTACTGAGTGCATTAGTGGAGACAAGCTGTAGCCATAATGGTGAGGGGTTTGGTAAAAGAGGAGGGGAAGAAAGTAAAGAACAAAGTGCCATTTTAAGTAAAGTATAGCATTGGTAGAGCATAAAAGATGAGAACAAAAATAACTGGTGGTATTGGTGCTATTTACTTGTTAATTCTTGCATTTATAACAGTTACAGAGCAGAAGGGGTGTCTAGTTCCTGTGCCACACTGGTATGGAGGTCTGTCTGGGGGCCACTCCGGAGTGAGCTTAGGACAAACAAAGCAGAACTCAACTTGAGCAGAGCAGTGCATCTGAATCTGTATTTGCCCTTAAAAACAAAAGAAGCCTTTTTTCAGTGTTGGCTGCACCGTCTTCACAGATATGTCTAAAAATGTGAGTACTTTTAAAGTTACACATGTGTTACCAGTACGTGTCATATTAGGTCCTTTTTGTGAAGCGACACAATGAGTCAGGGTCTGAATGCAAAACTAATTCTGTTTATAGACATAAGCTCATACCTCCTCCAGTTGGTGGCGCCATGTTTCTGTCAGAGGTTCAGGAGAAACTGTGTGACCACAGGAGAGTTGTGCTTTTAAGAAGCCGTCACCGTCCTCAGGAGCTGACAAGCTGATAAACATCTTTATAACATTTCTGTTCATGTCCACGCCGCCAAAACAATGCTATTTACAAAAGTGATCCAAGTCATCCTTTCCATTGACTAATGTCAGGGTCCGATCTAAAGGGTCAAAGCTCTTCTCTGGTTGGTCAAAACTCATTCTGAAACATCAGCAGTGTAAGCAGTCTGGTTAGGATAAGGAGGAGCTCATTTCAGCAAACATGACCCACCGACTGTCTGGGACTTTCCTCTGGTTTACAGTAAAACACCTGACTCCACAGAGTTAGATAGTTTAGGTTGATTTTATAATAATAATAACCCAGCTTTAACCCAGAAAGTTGAAGTAGACTCTAAACTAGTAATAAACCTGGTAAACGTTGCTAATGAAAGCAATATATTCTGTGTTATAATTGTCAATAGATCCAGTGCATTGCTAATAAGAATCCCAGCAGGATCCAGCTCTCTACTTCTAATGACACTGAGAGCTATGAGCTCAATGACTTTGAGAACTTGGACCCTCCCAGTGGAGTTGCTTTTGTTGTCCAACTATTAACCCTACATACTGTAGGTTACATACATAGTTTTACATAGTTTATGTCTGTAATAAAAATCTGCCAGACCAGATGGCTCCTAGATCCTGCCATCTTACTGAGGACTTCTGCTTCCAAACTGACTGCTGCTTGGTGCTCAATTTTATCAACAATCATTATCGCGCTTCACTGTCCCGCTCTGTGGAAGAAATCTGTAATCATCCCTGTACCCTAAGTATTTTGTCCTGCTGTTCACAACTTAAGGCCAGTAGCTTTGACATCTGTTGTAATGAAATGTTTTGAAAAGATCATTGTGAACATGCTAAAGATCCCCTGCAACTTGCTCGTTTACAAACACGTATAAAACACTTATGTGTTGACTTTTATTCGGCAGTACAACCACAGCTACTGGTCCAGAAATTGACTGATTTGCATGTTAATCATTTTATTATTCAATGGTTTTATTTTTTCTTAACAACAGCAAGTAAAAGTAAATGGTGTTCTCTCTACGGTCAAATACTCTAACACAGGTGTCCCACAGGAATGTGTGAGTTCTCCTTTCCTTTTTTCACTCTACACAAATGAATGCAGGAGCCGTCTGTGCAACAATCCCATCATTAAGTTCTCTGACGATACAGTGATCTTAAGCCTACTGTATAAAGAGGACTGGTCCTCTGTGGTACATGCATGAGATCCACCATTTAAAGAACTGGTGTGACCACTTCCTGTTTTTAATGTTAAAAAGACAAAGGAGATGTGTTATAAGAATTTTCTATGTCCTTATATTTATCCAGAGAGACACGGAGACAGATTATAATTTAATAAGCAATGGCCAGGTTTTAATCCTTGCAAGGAGAAGCAAAGCAGACGCACACATATGGAAGATTATTTGTGTCATCAGACTTTGAATTTTAAATACCTGTGAATTTCTAACTCTGATTTTTTATCACTGAAAACATATGTTTGAATATTTTTGTCTTTGAATTTTAGTGACTGAATTTCAAAGTTAGAAATTTCAATAGATATTATCCAAAGTTTCAAAATCCAAAATAAAAAAAATCGCCGTATAAATATTAAATAGATATGTTTTCGACCACTCAACTTCAACCGTCGAAATTCACAGTGTAAAATACGCAGTAAAAGAAGTTCATGGAACATCCGAGTACCGAGGAATTGCAATCGATATTGTGTGAGTCGATCTATCCTCAGCCAATCACGCAGCGATGACCTGGTCACGTTGGTAAACACAGCAATACAGCGCGCAAGCCAGTTGAACAATGGCGGCCAGCAGCAACACTGCAGTAAGTTCATCTTTCGATATCAAAGTTTATATAGGCTAGCATGCAATATCTGACGTTTTTAAAAACACATGTTACTTCTAATAAATGTTATAAAGCTCAAGCACACTAAATAGACTAGTAGTTAAGTAATCACTAGGGGACAATAGCAGCTATGGAGGATGACCATGGTAATAACCTACAACAAACATGGCGGGACCTGCAACTGATGCGCCAAGGGTGCTAAGTTAGATACTGTTTTACTCCTGTTCTGTTGTATTTCTACTGAAGGTCTGTCACATATAGTAGCGATAAACATTTGTGTTATTTCAGAATAACCAAGTTGAAATTGTCCAGTCAGCCAGGCGTTTGCTGGATTTATTGACTGAAAGACAGCCAAGTACAGCGGCGTTGAAGCTAAGGCAAGGTGTAGTACACACTTGTGCTTTACGCATTATTTTGAAGTCTGACCATACTAAATGTTTTATCGCTGGATAGGAGGGACCATTCTACTGGACCATCGCTTCAAATGGAAATGACAAGGTAAGAACTAATATGGCATATGCCTGCGGTGTGTTTAATTTTTTAGCGCATTTCCACTGGGATAGGATCGTGCGGTTTGGGCTAATGTGCTGGTCCTCAATACAGCCGGTGTGACGGATCAACTGGAGTCAGGTTATCTGGCGGCACTGTGCAGCTGCAACAACAACAAAACACAGTGTAGGTGGCTAGAGAGATGCCTGTTCAAAAACATACTCGCTAAGTCCCATGAGTAATGTTCGTGATAATGGTGAAAATAATGTCCCAGGGCGTGGATTTTACCGACAATATAACTGATCAAAGGTAAAGTATTCGTGGAAAGCGTAGACTCCAGTAAAGTAAGTTTGAGATTAGACAGAGTCGTCTGTAGCAGATAGCGTTAGGTGAACTCTCAGGTGAACTTTCAGGTTAACTTGTGATGCATCGACAGCTGCTTTTGACTTAACTTTGCAATTGTGAAGTTTTACTAAAATTACCTTATCTGAACGGTTGCATGTGGTGTAATGTATGTAAGTAATAATTGCCATTAAACACGCGATTTCGTCTTTAGTTTTGCTGTTTGTCGCAGAATAGCTTAGCCACAGCCTTAACAGTTACAACATTACGTTTGTTTTCCTCTGAACTGAAATAGCTGAACGTTACAGGGTGATGAAAAACAATACTTTTGTGAGTAGTTTAGACTAGACTGTGTAATTAAATTTAATGTACAATATATCCTGTAACTAACAAGTCTTTTATTCAGTCAACAGTTTCACTGTGACTCCAACGACTGTTGTATTATCCTAAACCTAATAAAGGTATGTTTAACTTCATTTCAGATCATGTCCAGTCTACTCTCTACTTGGAGAGTAAAGCTGAACTTTCTAGAGACCTTCAGCGTTACTTGCATCTCCCACAAACTGTTTGTAAAAGTATCATGGTGCTGCATTTGAACAACACATTGAAGAACACACTGTGATATTATAATGAATTAAACCTTTCCAGATATATGAACAGTCTAAGGTTTCCTTCAACTACCTTCCAGTCACAAGAACCTCTCTCTCTGAACTACCTTTGACAAATATGACAGTGCTTAACATTCACACAGGGCATAAATCAAATGTAGACACAATTGCAACATGTAAACCAATACTGTATCTTAATAGCATTCATTCATAATTTCAGATTTGTTCATGTGTTTTTGTACTTTATTTATTTTTTACATATTTTGGTGATTTCTTGTCTGAAGTAAAATAAAAAGTAAAATGTCAAACCCAATGTAATTTTTAAATCTACATGTTATTTAACAATGATCTTCTTTTAGCTGCTGTCAAAAAAGCACAATTAAACACTATTAAGTCTTAAGCCATGACTCATAAAAACTGTTCTGTAGAATGTTTAGAATAAAAGCTGGGTTAAAGTCATGTGACACATCAGTAAAGCGCTCTTAGCATTTATTTGCAAAACAATAGACAATGCATAAAAATGTATTATCTAAAATACATTTCTAAATGTATGAAATATTAAGTACATCTGAAAAGGAAAATGAGGTAAATGGTGTGCATTTATATTGTGCTTTTTGCACCCTTCTCGGACCCCAAAGCACTTACATTGTGCTTCCACTCACCCCCTTCACTCCTGGGGCAAACAGAGAGGGTTTTGGATCACAGGGAAAGATTAAATTATACAAAACTGAATGAAATTGGCTTCTCCTTCATTTCTCACTTCTTTATGTGTGTTTATGAACAACAGTGACAAAACTATGTTTAGTAAAAGAAAAGAAAAATACTCACAGCAAACAAGGCTTTAGACAACTGTGTAGTTTAATATTTTTGTGTGAATTCAACTGGCTCAGGTGAACTGGGGAAAGGTGGCTGTGTCGCCGCCTGTTCAAAACAACTGTAGTCTGTAACATGGTTGATTATGAGAAACTGCGTATCGCTAAAGTTTGCTGTTAATCTGATTTGTAATCGAACAATCTACTTTTTGGCACAAAGGTAAAGGTTTATCAATCTGGCTGCTCGGTCGTTGGACAGAGCAGAGCACTGAGGTCAGTTTGTCTTGTGGCTAAGTCCCAAGTTAACCTGTGACATTTCAACAACTTGTTTTAGACGTTGGTGTGAGCTTGGTGATGGTTAACAGTAAAAACAGAGCATTTCAAGTAGAAATGTTTACATGTTCTTGCTCGTTTGGGCTTTTTAATGGTTTGCGGAGTAAATGTGTTTAAACAAGCGGCATTCTGAGCGCATTTTCTACATAAATAGAAACCGTCTTTGTGTCAAAGTACCACATCTGTCAAATGACTGCTCTCTTCTACAAGACCAGAAGTGGTTTAAAGCGTGAGTCACTTGCTGCTACAGCAGGACTTTTTCTGGCTTTTTAAATATCTACTGTCCTGACAATGTTCTGTCTGCACTGTTACACCAAATAAATTCATGTAACACAGAGGTTTTCTGTTGTCATTTCTCTTCAATAAACTTTTTGAAATGTTTTTATATGCATCATATTGACATTTTCATAAATAGTGGTTTTATGGTCATTTCTGTCTTCAGCCTTACTTCAAAGTATCTATTAAAGATAAATGTTCTGTGAAGAGTCAGAACCAGTTTAATGTCGTGGAGTTTCCTTTTTAAAAAGAACTAATGGATAAATGTATTTTTCTTAAGTTTGATGGTAAAGAACAAATGTAAACTCATGATGTCTAAGACCTGTGGAAGTTCTTTAATCCAACACAGACCTCACAAGTGAACAATACAAAGGCTCTAATGTCAAAGGTCAAAGGAAGAAACATAACAGAAGCAAACATTCAAAGGTTTCAAACCTGTAAAGAAGAAACCTATGTTTTATTATTTCAGAGGGAGACAGAAGCTACAATTATATGCTGTATATTTATTCACTAAGTGCATTTATTTATATTAGTTTGTGTTTAATTATAGTGTGTCTAATGAACAAAATAGATTAGAACTTTACTTTCTTGTTTACCAAAGTGGAAATTTTTCTTCAGCTCACCAGTTCATGAGACAAAGACAAACATACAACATAAAGCATAGTCAGTCATAAAGACATGGGATAAACAACTTTTTAAAGACAGCTTTAGTTGCCAGTATGACTCAGCGCTGACCAGAGACAAGAGCTCACATTATAACAGTAAGAGTAGCCTCAACTTTATTCTCATTGTACTGAACCAGATTATATTGCGATGATTGCAGGTAACTCAGTTACAAGTTTTAAAAGAAGTTGCACAGCACAAGCACCATGTCCACGCCAGTATTCCGTCTGTAGTATTTCTTGATTTAAAGGCTGTTTCTCATTTTACGCAAGTTAAACGGAGATCGTCTGGATCAACTGGTGACAGCGCTGTCCTGTTTACATCGAGTTATAATCCACAAACCGCTCTTGAATCAAAGCCGTCACGTTCGTTCTTTCTAATCGACACCAAAAGATACATCAATTATGGACATGTCCGCTGTAAAAGAATCACATCGATGTAATTTAAGACGAAATAATACCTATATTTCCTGGTTTGTAAAAGTGGGGTCCTAGAGAAGAACGCCCACAAAAACATCTGCATCGCCGCCAGATAATCGCCAGTTGATCCGTCACACCGGGAGAAGAGGCCAAAAACCAAAGCTAGTTTACTAGCATAAACTTTCAGCTTTTTCTGTTAGTGTAGTACTGCTTTCTTTTCACAGATCAAACTGCAGGCATTAAAGTGTCATATGTTAAACCAATTTGATATAGACCATTTAAAAGTTTGTAAACAGAATGTCCTAAAGTACAGAATGGGGGCTACTGGAGGCATGGTCATAATACATTTTCATTGGAGAAATTGGCCTTATCCACAAACTATTACAAATTAAGATGGTTTTGGCAAATGACAACCACTCTGCTACTTGTAGGTAATGTCAGAGCCTGGTTTGAATACATTAATGAATGTACCTCACATTGTATGTTTATTTAATGAGCAAATTAGTATACAGTTAGCAAATTCAAGTTAGTAAAATTCTTAATTTATAGGTTTTAATGTAAGTTCTTACGGCTATGTTGTAAATAGTTTTTTCATTGTCTGTTCAGAATTCTATCCCTCACACAGATGCTAATTTCTTCTAAAAACATTTTAAATATGTTTACACACGGACCTGGCTTAAAACCAGTATAAACTGGTCTCAGGAATCTCCTAACAAGCTGACTGCATGTTTTTCCCCAACCACCTGTACTGCAACACTCCAGTCGAAATTTGCCTACCTAATGAAAAAAAACCTTAAACTTGTATTTAAATTTTTAATCAAAAGCTTTTCACCATAGAACATTTCCAGGCATTTTTACTAAAGGCCGGGGAAAGAATCGCTTCAGCAACAAATGTTATCCCAGCCAAAAAATCAAGGCACTCGAGGTGTCTTTCTATTTGCTACCAAAGCAGTGTGAAAAACTCCAAGTGAGCTTGAGAAAGTGACCCAGACAGTGACCCATATGCAGGCTGGGTTGGGTCCAAGGACTGCATATATATATATATATATATATATATATATATATATATATATATATATTGTGTTATATTAATTGTGTGTGCAATGCATATTAAATAAGTTTGTTTTGAGATGAAATGTCAATTTTTTTGTACTTTTTCACCTACAGTTATGTGACGCCCTCAAAGTTCTATTTCCAAAACTGCAAACAGTAACAGGTGGATGGCTACTTTATAAAGCAGCTGGTAAGCAGAGATTTATTTTTTTTTAACAAGAAGCAAAGGTTAGTTTATTTAATATAATTGCAGTAATGTCTATAAAAACTATACTATGCAATCTATGTTTGGCTGCAATTTTTAAATAATTTTTAATTTTGACAGGTGGATGGGGAAGCGGTAAACTGTCCCTTGTGTCACCTGACGATGCTGGTTATACAGGCAGACTCTTGAAGTCTGTTGCTCAAGGGTAAAAACTGTTCATAGTCCCTGTCCAAGAAGATCTTGATAGAAGTCCACTACAACTAACTGATGGAGCCTTCAGCGGTATGGCAAAAGCCACATGTCACAAGTGTGGTGTTGCTGTACCTCTGCAGCTTCTAAAGTATTATATTTACTCCTGTTTGATCATTGAAGTCGACAGTGACGGGCCTAAGGAAGACACAGCTCATCTGGTTGA
Organism: Neodontobutis hainanensis; assembly: GCA_024349245.1. NCBI lineage: Eukaryota > Metazoa > Chordata > Actinopteri > Gobiiformes > Odontobutidae > Neodontobutis > Neodontobutis hainanensis. The sequence continues at coordinate 19,371 of JALDNG010003829.1, forward strand.
GGAACAATGTATGATTTGTCTGTCCTTACGACAACCTACACTTCTTACTACACCATAATTTAAAACTTAGGAACCTAGTTCATATTTATGTCCTTTCACATAATTATGTTTTACTAAAACATCTTTCTATTTTCCAACAGCTCAGTCCTGTCCTGTTTTTCTGAAAATGTTTAAATCTGATCGGATAGAGCAGCACGCATCTACATGTGGTGAAAGGTATCTTTTTATTTTCTAATTTTTAAAGAGGTTTTATTGGTTGGATTCAATTTCTAGACTGAATGACCCTTTTATACGAAAGAATAATTTTATCAGTGTTGTTTCTATTGTCTCTTCACAGTGTTTTGACATTAAATAAACCGAGCCTGTTGTCATTCTTGCATTTGTTACATATGTGTATAATTATTTTTATATTTTTTTATTTTAGTCAAGTGACACTTGCAGTTTATCCCAGTGAAAAGGAACAAGCAGTGGTTCCTGGACCATCCATAACTTCAGCGACTACTTCCATGGGTATGTGATATTCAAAGTGTCTTTTAATTATAGAACAGCCATCAAAGCATTGTTAAGATAGAGACATTCAATTTCTTAATCATGCATATTAGATTTATGTATTGAACCCCTTATATTTGCTTTTACTGTTTCTTATTAGATTGGTCATCTATTAGTGACTTAAGTAAGGCCATATCTCAGTGTGCGGAGTATTATCTCCAAATCCATGCAATGAAGAGTCCGTTAACTCTATGCATGGACATCAGGAAAAGTCCTGCAGAACAGGACATGACCCTTATATTTTTATAAGCAAACCAATGTGGAATGTGCATGCCCCTTGATTTGCAGACTTGAAGGTAAAACCAAATAAAAGTTATAGTTGTCAAATAATAATTAAGCCTACTATTAAAATTTTGTTGTACAGGGATACTGCTATTGGACTTGGGGTTACACGTTTTTTCTTCTCAACTTGCATGGAAAAATTAAAGTTTGGATTTCACATTCATTTTGGTATGTATTTTATGCATATATGCCCATGCTGTTTGCTATACAATTAAATTATAATGCATTGCTATTATGAAACATTTAATAAAAATGAATCATCAAGGATTTAAGAATTTACAGTTCACAAATATTGAAACATCCGTACAAATTTAGAAAACCAATTGCTTTCTAACATAATTTTTCACAGCAAATAGCAGTGTCACTCGGCTTTTGATGGAGAACCGTCGCACTTTCTTGTTTAAAGTGACCTGTTCCTTGTGGCAGGGAGAATGATGGGTCACTTCTTTCTCCATGGAGGGCCATGTCTTTCAGGACTTAGTCCAGCTTTTGTGCATGTCCTACTTGGTGGCAGTCCTGAAACATCAACTGTCACTGTAGAGGATTGTCCGGACCTCGACATTCGTGACACAACCAAGCTTGTATGTTTCTCTCATATCTCTTAGTTTGAAGATGGAAAAAAGTGTTAAATCCAAAGCATCTGGACAAGGTTCACCTTCAAACCTACGTCCAGATGCTTTGGCTTTAACCCTTTTTTCTTCTAGATGGCCTGGTTGACTGAGACTCTTAACAGACATGTCTTAGTTAGATTTTTCTATATTTTCTTTATAACTGTAGTTGGTAAAATGTGAATTTTGCTTAAAGTTTTATATAAACTGTATTTATATATATATATAAATATATATATATATATATAAAAAGTTGGAAGGAGAATCCAACCTGTCAGAAAAGGAAAAACAGCAGATACAGGAGTTGGCCTATGCATGGGACCTTCCTCCTCTGAACAAAAGTAACCGAAAGTGTTTTTTGAAAAACTTTTAATTCATGCGGTGAGTGAAGTGAGAATAAAAAAATTGAAAACGAAACTACATACATTTTACAACTCTCCACTACAATTATTATGCTTGTCTTTTATTCCTTATTATTGTTATTAGGTGATTGGACGAGTCGTAAGACAGATTAAGCAACTGCGCAGAGGACTAAAAGAAACACCATTGTGGACTTTGCTTACTCAAAGACCAGACACAGCAGCTATCCTTTTTCCAAAAGAGGGGCAGAGAACATCTGTCCAGAGGTAATTTTGCTTTCTTATGGTCTTACTTGAAGATAAAGTTGAAGCAAAGGCGTTTGGACTGGAATGATAATGCTATATCCTTCTCCAGTGCTGTCAGGTGGTTTCGCACTGGCCACTGTGACCTTGCATCTAAGTTTGATAGCTTTGTTTACAGACAACTTGTTTCTTATTCACTTCAATTTTATTAATCCCCAAGGAGTAAATCAGTTATTTGGTATCTTCAAATTAGTTGATTCAAACTTCTTCTTCTGTCCTAGACTGATTGTAGAGCAGTCGATCCGTCCTGCTGATTAGATTCTCAGATGTCCACTGGTTTCTTTGTTGTTCATAAGCTGAAAACAAGGGATGGTCTAAGTTGTTCAGTAACCACTGATCTAAAAGCATTAGGTGTCTGTTCCTGAAAACAGTTCTACTGATGAAGTCACGGGCAGTATCTGGTACAGCTGTTGGTTGAATATAAACCGTAATCCTTCGATGACATGACTCTCTCGGTATACAACCATCTCAGTCTCACTGCTCCACACACTTGTAGCTAATTCTGTGGCAGTAATGCGATCCACTGTCGGGATCTTCTTTAGAGCAACTCAGAAATTAAGCCCTTTCCCATGTAGGTAGTTATGGTAGTTTAATGTGTATACATGTATATTTTATTGTTACCAATTAATTGTGGTTGCAGAAATAACTGCAATTGACGGCTGGATGTTTTTCATGTGGCCTTTTGTTGACGCAGATTCTTCTGCAGCGAATCACCTGGCCACAAGCAGATGAAGATGATGATGATGACGACTGGTCAGCAGACATAAAGTTCCGCATATCGGGCTATCTCCAAGAGTTCATCACTGGAGGTGAAACTAAGTAATATTTGTATTCCATAATATTTATGGAAATAAAACATTTTAAAATCTGTTTAATTCATTCTTTAGCAACGCCAACTGAACTGCAAAATCTAGTAAAATTCTGGACAGGCTGGGAGGTCTTGCCAACAAGTTTGTCTGTAGAGGTAGTAACTGGAAACTACATCACAGCCTCAACCTGCTTTGAGATTCTGCGCATTCCATCTCACTACAAGGACTATACTTCATTCAAGAGGGACTTGCTTGTTTCCATTTCTTCATGCCACACAGGATTTGGTCTAGTGTGAACATAGTATGATGTTTTATAATGCTGTTTGCTGTTCAAATTACCACTGTAGCACTTGACAGTTGTGCTTCCATAGTTCAATGTTTTACATTAGTTTAGTTCAGAGTTCAGTGCCCCACATAAACACTTCTTAATTTTAAGCTACTGGTTTTGGCCTGACATAAACCAAGAGGCAGTATTGAATTAGTTTTCAGGACTGAGAACGGGACAGAGTTTTCCCCCAGGACTCCTGCACAGCTCACTGTCCATACAGTCATCCTGCTGCTCATTGTGGCTTCTTCTTCTCTCCCGGCTGTGATCGTCACCAGTTCTGTCGCTCCTGCAAGGTCAGGGTTCACAGCATTCAAGATGAACACAACCTGCAGCATTAAAATGAGTTTATTTTCTTTAAGACAACGTACAATGTTCATTAAGCCGGAGCAGAGATGCTTGTACCAGTTTATAGTTTAACTGCTAATTTCCATCTGTAGTCCTTTATTGTACATGTTTTTGGTGGTAGGGGAAACCGGAGTACCCGGAGGAAACCTACGCAGACACAGGGAGAACATGCAAACTCCACACAGAAAGGCCCTGTCCTGGATGGGAATTGAACCCAGGACCTTCTTGCTGTTAGGCCTGAGTGCTAACCACTCTGCCACCTCCATAAAATCTGTTCACAGGGCCAGAACTGCTCAATGTGACACATCTACACAAGTATGAATATATATGAACATAAATAATAGGGTTTCTAAAGGAAAACGTCTGCTAAAGGACTAAATGTATATAAATGTAAATGTATATTCCACATTTGAACATTGTACAATCAGTTTAATGTATACACGCAGCCTCCTCATCATTTCTTACACTTTTTTTTAATGATTACAGTTAATTATGATGTCGTGTAAAACAAAATAAAGACAAGTTTTAAAAAGTAGTTTGAAAAGTTATTTGTTGCATTATTGAAGTATGTAATATGTAATATTAGATCACCCACATGTACTGATATTTTAAAGAGACAACTCCTCAGATTTATTTTACACATAATGATGTATGTTTTGTCTCAGATATCAAACATTCACCACCTTTCCCACATGTTTAAATCTATCTGGAGTTCACTGCTCATGCCCACACTGGTATCAAGGTCTGATATAGAGCTACACCACTGGAGCGTGGCTCGTAATAATTTGTACAGTTTGGATCGATGTTCAAGCACACAAAACAGAACATAACCTTACATC
>JALDNG010003830.1:0-23240 GCA_024349245.1 Neodontobutis hainanensis
TTTCTATAAACTGTGGTTTGATTGACCTCAGAAACATTGTAAATACATTTATTTGTGACCACATGTTACACTGTGTTTTTACTGTTCAGGCTAGTTGTAGCTAGTTGTAGCATTGGATAACTATTTTAAATTAAGTTAGATAGGTTAAAAAGGAGATTGGCTTAAACCAAATAACTCATTTAACTCAATAGATAAGAATGAGAATCCAGTCTGACAGGCACTAGGACCCAGTACCTGGTCAGTGAGCTGAGGCCACAGATATGGAACATAAATATGAGTTTGTTCAGGGCCTAAACACAAGGCCAGATAAAAGAGATGCAGTAAGTTTATCCTTTTTTTGTCTTCTTCATGTAGCAGATCAGCCTCCAGAACGCCACACGGATTATAACATTTGTTTAATCACTTACAGACCTCCAAACTGTTTCACTAAGGGTCTTCAAGATTAACAACTGTTTCACCATCGGCCTCCAGAGACAGGCCGTGGATGTAAATCTTGAGGAGAAGACATGCTAACCCCGTTTTCTTTCAGATAAAAGGACACAAACGTGTTTTGCCAAGGACAGGAAACGTTATTAATGACTTTGTTTTTGCTTTTATAAGAATTGGAACTTCGTTCTACCCAGCACCGTGTCAAAGGTGACACATGGAACACCAAAGACCGCTAGGTACCATGTCGAAAAGCCATAAATTCTGTGAGATAACATTGTTGATTCAGCTTTACCCAGAACCTCGTAGCTATCCTGAAGGACGGAGGAATGCGTTTGATCCAACCAAAACTAAGTTTTGTATGGTCAAACACTACCCCCTTTTGGTTTAACTGGACAAATGACTCTGCATTCAAGAAGGACATTTGGTGTTATTTCATTAAAGGACATTTTGTTATTTTATTACTTAGAAAGATTGTGAATGTACTAACAATTATACTGTTTGTTTCAGGATGCAGAGTTTTACAAGGCAACTAATTCCTTATTCCATTTCTACAGAGTTACGTTTTATGTTAATAAAATGTAATGAATATATGTTTTTATAATAAGTCTGACAAATGTTTCTTTGCATAATCCTGCTAGTACGAATGTTTTTGTGTGTTTTAAAACCATGGAAAATAGGGTGAAACAAAAGGAATGTTTAAGACTCAGTTAAACATTTAAACTCCCCAAAGCAATGCCTTCCTCAGCAAGACACACCCGTCCAGAGGTGTTAAAACTGGCGCACAGCCAAAAACACGCTCTGCTTCTCTCTCGCTTGGTCTCCTCTTTACTTCGCACTGGACCTCTTGTCCGTTCAGGGCCGTAGGCCTCGAAACTCTCACAAGCTCCGGACCTCGTGTAACGAGTAAATTTTCTTTGTACTTTAAAGCCTGCAAGTGTAGCTTGCCGCAATAAAGTTTCCTTCACACAGCTGCTCAAAGTAGCTTACTTCCTGCCAGCCTGCTAACAAAGAAAGTTTCTCGCTTTTATTTTGAAGATTTCCTGCCTGCTCAAGAGTTAGCTTGACTAAAATCTAGCTTTCTCGAGCAAGTTTAAGCCAGCAACACAGCCGCTAAACCTTCTCCAGTGGACTTCGCAATAACTTTGAAAGACTCAATTCTACTCGGTGTACGACGCTGATGCTAAAAGGCTTGGCTAGTTGTGACAGTAACGAGGCGCTTTTTGAATCTCCGGGCCACGGCCCCTCTGGAGAGTGGAAACAGCAGGCCATCCTGGAGGCGACAAGCGTCATCGGTTGCGACAGGGTTCGGACAATCTCTAGACCTCTCGTCGCTAAGATCTGAGACCAATCCCGACCCCAGGGTGAGTCTAAACGTTACACAAGTTTGGCGTCTAAACTGTCTAAAACAACAGCCTTGGCCTCAGAAACTGTCAAACCCCTAAACGCTCCGTAAAATCCCTCAGTTAATAATAGAATCAATAATCAATAATTCCTTTTGTTTCACAAAATCCTCTGAAAACAAGTTTATCGTTCTTTGATTTACCCATTTATGTGTCAATAACTATTCCTTTGTGTCATTTCCCTGTCATTATTCACTGTTTAACTTTATAATCTTTAATAAAACCCCATAAAGACATTTAATGTTTCATTGTTTAATTGAGAACTTTCAAAACGAGAAGAATTTACTACCTTTAGATTAATGAGACTAGGCTAAACAGTTTCTCTGGATCTGTTCAAAACTAGAGTGGTGCCCGAAAGAAATTAATATTTTGATAAGCCAAATATTAATTATTAATTTTCATAATTAATATTATTAATACGACCATATTCACTACAGTATTATTTTTTGGCGCGCGTGAGCCTCGGAAGAATTTTCTTGATTAAACATTAGAATCACTCAATATCCAAAGTCTTTACAAAATTGCTGTCCATTGAAAGCTGTGCCTTTGTTGTGCTGTTGCTTAGCAATGCGTTTAACGCGTCGTGTGTGAGAGTTGTGCTTTTGTTTGTTTAAGTGTGAAGCGCTGTCGAAATTGCTAATTCAAATCGTACCAGCTGGACTGATATTGTTTTGAATTACAATTAGTATTGTACGTACATTTATGGCCAGAGCATTAATCAAGTACTTGTTAAAAGTTGCTTAGAGTCTGTTACAAAGCTTAGAGACTCTGCAAATTGCATGCATGTTAAACACACGAGCCAAAGTGTGTAACTTATATGGGCCCGAGACAAAAAGCTAATTGCTGTGCTATGCCAGAGTTAAGTTAAAAGTGTCTCTCACAAGTTGGAAAAAAAAATTGCCGCGTTACACCGGAATTTATAAGAAAACTTGTCTTGCCTAAGGCTTATGAGCCTGGGTTTATTTTGCTGGAGGCCTTCACAGCCTAGCTAACTGTGAAAACCCTCCCCTAAAAGCCACGTGGGCTGCCGTGCGTTTTGTCTAAAAAGCGTGGTTTGAGCCTGCTGTGGTAAATGTGCTTGTGTTTAAAACGTGGTCTTGTAAAAGCGCTGCTGTGTTTAAACCACGGGTTTAACAAGTTGTAGACGCGTCCCAAGTCAGTCTCTGACTGGAGCTAAAAACAAACTTTGCCCGGCACCCTCAAAGGCGTGCGGAGACTTCACTCCGGAAGCCAGAGACTCACGAGAATCTCTATCGCCCCTAGCGGAAAGAAGTGGTAAAACCACTGACTCACGAGTCTTTATCGCCCCTAGCGGAAAGAAGTGGTAAAACCACTGACTCACGAGAGTCTTTATCGCCCCTAGTGGAAGAGAAGTGCGAAATCTGAGAGGAGCTCTCGTCTCTCTCTGGTGGTCACTCAACGGAATTACACCTTTTTCCTCAATAGTGACTAATTCAAGTTTAAGAACTTGACACCTGAGTAATTTAAGCTTTCATTGACACTGAAATGCCTGATTGACTTAACATAAAAGTGAATTACTCTGCTTTATTAACATCTGCTGAAGCGGCTATCAAGCTGTTTCACTTCTGTAAATACATTTGTCTTGTTAAATACACAAATCTGCAATGCAATACTGCTTTTGAAAATAACTGCCTGTGTTTAACAACCTTGAATGCACAATAGGAGTTAACTAACAATTGTGACATTTTAATGAACATCGCATCTGCTTTTGGAAAATCTTTGATGCTAACCCTGCATTTAATTTGATTGATTAATTTGTCTTGATTAACAATTTAAGACTGCTTTTGTGACTTTCCTATCTACCCAGGATCTGTCACATTGGAATGCTAACGCTAACAGCTTACTAACACTACGACAACCCTGCTGTTACGTCTGAACAGACAGGCGTAACCCTGCACGAATTTTGTCATAGCTGTAATTTAAAAGCTGATTACCTGCATGAATTGTTAGAATAAACCCACTGATTCTGCACTGTTAATTTTACAAATTAGCAAAGCAGCATCCCAGCACTGTCAACCCTCATTAACATTCACACCACTAGGCTATTGCTAAATAGTCACTGCTAATACTCACATAAGGTCATTTCACTCACAAATAGACTTTATACTAACTTCCACTTCAACAATTCCTTCTTTTATTACTTTCAATCTGTTTTATTTGACGTAATACCCCTTTTATTTTAATTTAATTGTAATTTTATTTTATTTTAAATAAAATAAAATGTTAACTTTAATTTTTATTCCTTCATTATTTTTTTTTATTATTTACACTTTTACTCAGATTTTCAAAAATCCTTTTACAGTCTGCTTGAGTTTCACGCATTCTTCGTAACACTCCACAAGTAGTAACTCTCTCCTTGCAGTTAAAAGCGTAATCTAACAATAACTCACTTTCTCAGAGAAACCCCATTTCTCAACAAGTCTGACTCACAGTCTACAGGTTCTGGTAGTCCCATCAAGCTTCTGGATCACTTAGACTCAGCTCTAAATGATTTAACAGAACAGGTGCTACCCCAATATGTTGACGAGATTCAGACCACACCTCCCAACGAGCTAGATTCAGTTCTTAGCTCCTTGATTAGCATTGCGCTAACCTCTAAGCCAAAAGACAAGGATCTAACTAAGCTGTTAGGTCAAATGGCTATTGTTATGCGCGCGCAGCAGAAACAAGCCGAGGATCTCCTGGCACGCAGCCACGAGAAGATCCAGGTCCAGAAACAGGACCTCGCCCTTCAAGCGATATCAAGACATTTAATCAGGAACTCCAACTGACCCAAGGAGCCCTGGAGAATTCTGAAAAACAAACACAAGAGCTACAGACTCTAGTCCAAACTCTCCAAAGGGAGGACCTGGAATTTGAGGAGTTACACACAAAACTCCAGATCACTGAGGGGACCCTCAGTGACCTAAAGAACGAGCTGAGCGACACAAAATCATCTGCTCATAGCGTAGCAGAACGCGAGCTCAGCATTCAACGCATACGAGTACAATGCTATGATGAAGGAACTCATCAAAGCAGGCGAAAATGCACAGCTGTCCGGAAATATGCTGTCACAGGAAGCTGAGTGGAAAGAGTCCCTGAGAGCACAGGTCAAAGCCCTTACTCAACAAAGCGACTTGACCACCAGCTTATCAAACAACTTCAGGCGCGCTTAACAGAAGCCGCCCAGATACAACCAGGTAACAAACGGAGTTTAACAGCACTCCAGAACCAAATGCTGGTTACACCGGCATACCAACCTGTTAAACCAAAGGAAAACTCCCAGGAGGGAGCTACCTCACTAACTAATCCGATTTCTCGACCCTACCGCCTCGCTTGGACGCAGCGGAAAGAGGACCAACCGAGCCGAGCCCGGCCGTCTTTCCGCGAGCTTCCACAGGTAGGCATTCGGATTACTGCACTACCAACAGGTAGGCAATCGGACTTTGTCCCACAACCAGCTTTGAAACAGAGACATCTGGACTACGGTCCCACTAACAGAGACTTTGACAAAATTGCGCGTCATATCACTCGCTTTGAGCCCCATCAAGGAGCGTCTCATGACGTGAGTGCTTATCTTCGCGACATTGAATTCTACCTACAAAGAATACCCAATGTTACTGTCGTGGACAAAATCTTTCTGATAAAACTAACATCAAGCAGAGATGTTAGTAGCTTCATCGAACGTCAACCTCCTGAGGTCCAAGCTGACTTTGATCTCCTTAGTCAGTCTCTCATGGTGGAATTCTCAGACGTTACGGTAAATGTGGGTCTGACTGCCGCCCTAATGATCAAACAGGCACGGCCAGAGTCCCCACAGCTATACTATCATCGGCTACGCAAAGCTTATTTCGGTCCACTCAATGAACCAAACATGGAGGAGGATAAAAACTTCAAAGCCCTCTTTGTGCAAAACCTCCATCCAACTACCAGCCATCATCTTGGCGTTTCTGCATGCCCACAAACGCAGACCAGCCGCCAACCGCGAGCTGGCAATGCGGGCATTTACTAAACAGATGCTGAGGCAGACTAAAGCGTCAAAAGCCAGACACTCGTCACCGTAGATCGGAGTCTAGCGCTCGAAGGAGCGCCAACCTCCAATCCAAGTGGCCCAGGAGCCTCCCGCTTTCCAGACAGGAAAGAGGGACCTCGACCACACAAAGGAGAGCCAGGTCAACACCCGACCTGGCCTGAGCGTAAGTTCAAAGACCAGGGCCCTCAATGGAAACCTCGGTTCAAAAATAAATTTCGAACCAATCCAAACCGTAACCAAGGGGGTCCTATCAAAACCGACGACAGGAGGAACCATTATCGTCGGTCCCAAGACCAACGATCATCAGGTAGCTCACCTGTCAAGCAGCGAAATCATGCGAGGACCGAGCCCTGAAACTCAGACTGATCGCGTGGGAAACCCCACTAGCGAAAGGAGTCTGACTACAGAGGAGGCTCGGGCCATAGAACGCATACTCAAACAAATGCGTGAAAAGTCCAAGGACAAGGCTGAGCTGTATACGGTGGAGGCCTCTAAGGCCCCGATTCAGAAACAGTCTCAACCAATCAAAGCCGACTTAACACGCATAGCGAAAATACAGAGTCTACTGAAGGGAATGAACGTCTCCCAGACCTGTACTTAGGCTCTTGCGATCCAGAGCCACTCAATGACATTGTCCAGGACCCTAGCATGGACAACACGGAGGAAGTGATTCAGATCACAAATACCTCAGTCCGTCTAACGCCGTCCAAGTGAACCCAAAGCGTCGGGCTGTGCCATGACCACGCCACGACTATCGAATGTGAAACACCCTTTCACCAATTTCTGGGTCACCTAACTGAAAAGGAGTAGCTCGAAAGCTTTATCTCTCTGTCTTGTTAGAAGACCACTTGGACTTGACGAAGCACTTCTCGACACAGCCGCTGACATCAGCCTAATTTCAGGCAACCTGTTCAGATCACTCCAGGCTATAGCGAGAAGATCCCACAGGGACTTGAAGTCTCACCCGTGCATCCGAGAAATAAGGCCTTACTCTGATGATCTGACGATCATTAACGAGGTAGCCTTAGTACAACTGACCATTGGACCAATGACACTGATACACCCAGTGTACGTGTCCCACCTTGACAACGTCCACTTCTGATTGGAAAAACGTCCTCAATCGCTTTGAACCACTGATCGACTTCAAGCAGCTGAAGATTTGGGCCCAAGTGCGAGAACCACTTCCAATCTTACTGAATGAATCTCAGTGCTATGCGATTGACAGGAATCACCAATCGACAGGGTAGCCACCGACACCGCTGGTACAGACCATGCAACCTCGGTGCGAACCAAACCCCTTTACATTGCGTGACAACTTCCTATGCACACTGAAGGACCCATTAGCGATGACACCCCAGATCGTCAATGGCATCTCACTGGAAGCAACTCCAGTCGACAATGTGGTGATGGCCTTATGGGCTGACAAATCTGCCATCAGCCAGGAGCTGTTTAACACTCTAACGCTGTAAAAACCCGCGTCTGACCTTCGTAAAGAAGCGCGCACCGGTTCCCTGCTAACCCCACACCGACTCATGCGTTAACCACCATCGGTCTATGCTTTGCCATCGTCACGATGGAACAAAAGAGAACTGACCCACACGTTTGCTGTCATCCCTAATCTCTCACATTCAGTGTACATTGGGGCTGACATGCTAGTCAGACTCGCGCACAAGTCGACACCATTAACAACGTTCTCTGGTCACTGACTGGAGTCGTAAAGAATCACCTTCACTGACCAAAGGAAACTTGAGATCGGGTCAAACAATCCCGACATGTGTCAGGTAATGTAACGACTGCCATCTCACGATACCGCGCATAACATCATGGACATACGTATGAAAGCGTTTCCAGGACAACAAGTCAACTCTTCACAAGCGTTCTTCCAACCGTCGCCTCTGTTCGTTGAGTTAGGCTTGTCTGTCCAGGCAACACCCTGGTCGAGCTCGACTCTCGATCAGCGCGTGCTAGTGCAGAATCCTACTGCCAATAGCATTCTCGTCCCGAAGGCCACACCTTTAGGTTGGCTGATTGACACTAGGTTCCATGACTGTGAACTCAGAATCCCAGTCATAGGGCGTATGCCACACTCACTCGCGACTGAACAACAGGAGACCGGAGTTGTCTACACGAAACCTTCCAGAGCAATCGCCATATACCCCTCACTTGTGGTCGATACCGACACTATCTGCAGGGTCGATCTGGCTGATGCTGAGGTAATGGTCGTACAGACAGGCTCCTGCTCTCCATTGATCCTGATTCAGACAAAGACCTGAACGATCATGCAGACCTTATGCCAAAACAAGGGGCTCTAGACGGCACGCTCTGGCAATTCCAGCCAGAAACCTCGTCGATCGACCCTTCCCACCCAACCCACCCATTCTGTCTGTCTGGTTACCCGATCTAAGGCAACCGCAACCGATGCCTCGGTTCCGGCCCCTGCAGACCCATCTACTTCTACTCTTTCTTTCGCTGGTTCCGACCTCGTTGCCCTTCAAGCAGCGGACTCGGCAATCTACAAACTTATTCTTTACCTTTCAGACCCGGTGTCTAACCCCATCGTAGACACTGACCTTTCCTCCGGCATATCTTAAAAAGCTATGGGCGGTGTGCGCTCGACTCCACCTGCGTCATGGCTTGCTTGTCTCGTCTCTGACACCCTCACTTCACCTGCGTTCGTAGTGCCTCAGAGCCTAAGGGGGTCATGCTAGCAGCGCACATGGCGCTCCTTTAGCAGGCCACAGAGGTGTTCGCAACACACCAGGCACTCCAACAAGTGGCATACTGGCCACATATGCAAATGGACGTGGCAGAATACATCAAAGACTGCCTAGTATGCTGCCAATTTCAACCAACAAGACCACTCCATCGTGCACCCTTACAAAGAAGGGGCATTTCTTTTCCATGGTCTGACCTCCAAATCGATTGGATGGGACCCCTGACTAAATTAACAAGGGGCAACAAATACATCCTAATGGTCACCTGTGCCTTCACTAAATGGGTGGAAGGACTTCCAGCCCCAAATGACACGGCACAGACCACAGCCTTTCTACTCATGAACCACGTGTTCTTCAGATTCGGCTTACCTTGTAAGGTCGATTCTGACCGTGGTACTCACTTCACAGCCGAGGTGATGAAACAACTGTGGCAAACCATGGGCGTGAAAGCAAAACTCCACGCCAGCCACCCCCCAGTCCTCAGGCCAAGTAGAAAGAGCAAACGAGCGGTGATCGACATCCTAAAGAAATATGTCGCATCTAATCAACGAGACTGGGACGTCAAACTGCCCTTGGTCCTGATGGCTATCAGAACCACGCCACACACGGCGACCGAGTCTCCCGTTTGAGCTCATGACCGGTAGGCAGATGGCGCTTCCCTACACTTACTGTACCAGCCAGGAGAGGCTAACATCGCTACGGCCTATACCACACACCAGTACATGGCTGATCTCCAAGCGCACCTGAGAACCACCTTCGCCTTTGCCCAGAAAAACTAGGCAAAAGTGTAGAAGGGCGTAAGGCCTATTATGACCAAAAGTCATCTAGAGACAAACTACAGGTGGGAGACAAAGTGTGGTACTACATGTTCAGTCAACTCACTGGACAAACAAGCGGTGGTACCAACCGACCGGCGGAAATTCCTCCGCGTTGGGCGGGACCGTACACCAGTGTCAACAAACTATCCCCGGAGGTGTGTCAGATAAAGATCACCAAAGGTAGAAAGGAACCCACTCTCAAGTGGATACACCGCAACCAGATAAAGTTGCACAAAACCCCCATGGGATCTACAGGGGACATTCACGCTCCCAAGTAGTCTCAAACAGATCCCTTAGCTCACAGTAACCACTAACAACTAACCTCTCTCTAACTCTGATTTCCTAACGCTTTTCACCTTTCAGTGGTAACTGTGAGTAATTCAATAACTGTAACTGATAACTCTAGTTTTCTCTGTCAATGAATCAATTCTCGTTGCAACCGCCGCTGTGTGTACCTTGCGTAACCTCGGGTGCTCACAAGCGAATACCGCTAACATTTCCACTGTAATAGACAAGTCTCGGAGTAACAGCAGCAACTCCAAACGGTTAAAAACGCCGAAAGACACTGTCAGTGGTAAACACTCACAGTGAGACTCTAAAAACCAACCAAACCAAACTGTAGACCATACACACACTCAAATGGTCGCCTTGCTGATAAATGACACGCTCATAGACATCAGCTCCTCGGTGGACAGCCTAGCAATGAGAAGAATTCTTTGAAGGATCACGCATAACCATTATGTCCCTTACATAATCACTATGTTTATCCTTGTCCCTAAATGCATGCAAAGTCCCTCCAAGTTATGATCCTCCTAACATATTTTGTTTTATTATAAACAACTCCTAAACTTTAAACAAACTAAATTGAGACAGCTCTCTCATGTCTTTGTTCCCAATAAGTCCTTCCTTGAAGTGATAAACTTAACCTATCTCCATTAGCAACGGATACAATACAAACCAAGTAAAGGCCCCTTTACACTTAGATACTTTTCCTTAATCACGTTTGCATCATTACACCTGTTATGACGCCAAACTATGTGTTTAACGTGTGGCTTACTCCCTGGTCTGCAAGGATGTCGAACACGGAAACTTGTGGAACCAGCTTCGTGTCGAAAGGGGGACTGTAGCAGATCAGCCTCCAGAACGCCACACGGATTATAACATTTGTTTAATCACTTACAGACCTCCAAACTGTTTCACTAAGGGTCTTCAAGATTAACAACTGTTTCACCATCGGCCTCCAGAGACAGGCCGTGGATGTAAATCTTGAGGAGAAGACATGCTAACCCGTTTTCTTTCAGATAAAAGGACACAAACGTGTTTTGCCAAGGACAGGAAACGTTATTAATGACTTTGTTTTTGCTTTTATAAGAATTGGAACTTCGTTCTACCCAGCACCGTGTCAAAGGTGACACATGGAACACCAAAGACCGCTAGGTACCATGTCGAAAAGCCATAAATTCTGTGAGATAACATTGTTGATTCAGCTTTACCCAGAACCTTGTAGCTATCCTGAAGGACGGAGGAATGCGTTTGATCCAACCAAAACTAAGTTTTGTATGGTCAAACACTACCCCCTTTTGGTTTAACTGGACAAATGACTCTGCATTCAAGAAGGACATTTGGTGTTATTTCATTAAAGGACATTTTGTTATTTTATTACTTAGAAAGATTGTGAATGTACTAACAATTATACTGTTTGTTTCCAGGATGCAGAGTTTTACAAGGCAACTAATTCCTTATTCCATTTCTACAGAGTTACGTTTTATGTTAATAAAATGTAATGAATATATGTTTTTATAATAAGTCTGACAAATGTTTCTTTGCATAATCCTGCTAGTACGAATGTTTTTGTGTGTTTTACGAAAACCATGGAAAATAGGGTGAAATCTAGAGGAGGAAGTGTCACAGAAAGACTAGAGGAGGCAGAGAGTCCAGAGGAGGCAGAGGCCACACGGTGACTAGAGGAGGCAGAAAGACAGAGAGACAAGAGGAGGCAAAAGCCACAGAGAGACTAGAGGATGCAGAGAAGGCAGAGAGTCCAGAGGAGACAGAGGCTATAGAGAGACCAGATGAGGCAGAGGTCACAGACAGACCAGAGGACGCAGAGGAGGCAGAGAGACCAGAAAAGGCAAATGCCACAGAGAGACAAGTGGAGGCAGCGCCACAGAGAGAGCAGAGAAGGCAGAGGCTTCAGAGAGACCAGAGGATGCAGAGGCCACAGAGAGACCAGATGAGGCAGAGAGACAGAGAGACCAGAGGAGGCATAGGCCACAGAGAGACCAGAGGAGGCAGAGGCAATAGAGAGACCAGTGGAGGCAAAGGAAGCAGAGAGACCAGAGGAGGCAGAGGCCACAGAGAGACCAGATGAGGCAGAGAGACAGAGAGACCAGAGGAGGAAGTTAAAGCAGAGGAGGCAGAGAAGGCAGAGAGACCAAAGGAGGCAGAGGCCACACAGTGACTAGAGGAGGCAGAGGAGACAAAAAGACCAGAGGAGGCAGAGGCCACAGAGAGACCAGTGGAGGCAGAGGACACAGAGAGACGAGAGGAAGCAGGCGAGGTAGAGAGACTAGAGGAGACAGAGGCCAAACAAAGACCAGAGGAGACAGAGAATCCAGAGGAGGCAGAGGCCACAGAGAGACCAGAAGAGGCAGAGGCCACAGAGAGACCAGAAGAGGCAGAGAGACCAGAAAAGGCAGATGCCACAGAGAGACCAGAGGAGGCAGAGGCCACAGAGAGACCAGATGAGGCAGAGGCCACAGAGAGACCACAAGAGGCAGAGGCCACAGAGAGACCAATGGAGGTAGAGAGAGCAGAGGAGGCAGAGAAGGCAGAGAGACCAGTAGAGGCAGGGAGACAGAGAGCAGTTTAGGCAGAGGCCACAGAGAGACCAGATGAGGCAGAGAGGCAGAGAGACCAGACGAGGCAGTTAGAGGAGAGGAGGCAGAGGAGACAGAGAGACCAAAGGAGGCAGAGCCACAGAGTGACTAGAGGAGGCAGAGGAGACAAAGAGACCAGAGGAGGCAGAGGCCACAGAATGACCAGAGGAGGCAGAGGCACAGAGAGACCAGAGAGGCAGAGCAGAGGAGCAGAGGAGGCAGAGAGACCATAGAAGGAGACAGAGGCCACAACAAAGACCAGAGGAGGCAGAGAGTCCAGAGGAGGCAGAGGCCAATGAGAGGCCAGAGGAGGTAGAGGCCACAGAGAGACCAGAGGAGGCAGAGGCCACAGAAAGACCAGAGGAGGCAGAGGCCACAGAGAGACCAGAGGTGGCAGTTAGAGCAGCGGAGGCAGACAGACCAGAGGAGGCAGAGGCCACAAAGAGACCAGAGGAGGCAGAGAGTCAAGAGGAGGCAGAGGCCACAGAGTGACTAGAGGAGGCAGAGGCAAAAAGAGAGCAGTGGAGGCAGAGAGACTAGAGGAGGCAGAGGAGGCAGAGAGTCAAGAGAAGGCAGAGGCCACAGAGAGACCAGAGGAGGCAGAGGCCACAGAGAGACGAGAGGAGGCAGAGGAGATAGAGAGAGCAGAAGAGGAAGAGGCCACAGTTAGACCAGAGGGGAAGAGGCCACCGAGAGTTCAGTTGAGGCAGAAAGACAGAGAGCCCAGAGGAGGCAGAGAGACGAGAGGATGCAGAGGAGGCAGAGAGACCAAAGGAGACAGAGGCCACAGAGAGACCAGAGGAGTTATAGGAATAGAGAGTCCACAGGAGGCAGAGGCCACAGAGAGGCTAGAGGAGGTAGAGGCCACAGAGAGACCAGAGGAGGCAGAAGCCACAAAAAGACCAGAGGAGGCAGAGGCCACAGAGAGACCAGAAGAGGCAGAGGAGGCAGAGAGACCAGAAAAGGCAGATGCCACAGAGAGACCAGAGGAGGCAGCGCCACAGAGAGACCAGAGGAGGCAGTTAGAGCAGCGGAGGCAGAGAGACCAGAGGAGGCAAAGGCCACAGAGAGACCAGAGGAGGCAGAGGCCACAGAGAGACGAGTGGAGTCAAAGGCCACTGAGAGACCAGTGGAGGCATAGGAGACAGAGAGACCAGAGGAGGCAGAGGCCACAGAGAGACGAGAGGAGGCAGAGGACACAGACAGACCAGAGGAGGCAGTGGAGGTAGAGAGAGCAGAGGAGGCAGAGGAGACAGAGAGACCAGTGGAGGCAGGGGAGACAGAGAAAGCAGAGGAGGCAGAGGCCACAGAGAGACGAGAGGAAGCAGAGGAGGCAGAGAGACCAGATGAGGCAGAGGCAACAGAGAGACCAGAGGAGGCACAGGCAATAGAGAGACCAGTAGAAACAGAGAGACCAGAGGGGGCAGAGGAGGCAGAGAGACCAGAGGAGGCAGAGGAGGCAGAGAGACCAGAGGAGGCAGACGAGACAGAGAGACGAGGATGCATGGGAGGCAGAGAGTCTAGAGGAGGCAGAGGCCACAGAAAGACTAGAGGAGGCAGAGAGTCCAGAGGAGGCAGAGGCCACAGAGAGACCAGAAGAGGCAGAGGTCACAGAGTGACTAGAGGAGGCAGAGGAGACAAAGAGACCAGAGGAGGCAGAGGCAATTGAGAGACCAGTGGAGGCAGAGAGCAGAGGGAGCAGAGGAGGCAGAGAGACCAGAGGAGGCAGAGGCCACAAAAGACCAGAGGAGGCAGAGAGTCCAGAGGAGTCAGAGGCCACAGAGAGGCCAGAGCAGATAGAGGCCACAGAGAAACCAGAGGAGGCAGAGGCCACAGATAGACCAAAGGAGGCAGAGGCCACAGAGAGACCAGAGGAGGCAGTTACAGCAGCGGAGGCAGAGAGACCAGAGGAGGCAGAGGCCACAAAGAGACCAGAGGAGGCAGAGAGTCCAGAGGAGGCAGAGGCCACAGAGTGACTAGAGGAGGCAGAGGCAAAAAAGAGAGCAGTGGAGGCAGAGAGACTAGAGGGGTCAGAGGAGGCAGAGAGTCAAGAGAAGGCAGAGGCCACAGAGAGACCAGAGGAGGCAGAGGCCACAGAGAGAGAGAGGAGGCAGAGGAGATAGAGAGAGCAGAAGAGGAAGAGGCCACAGTAGACCAGAGGGAAGAGGCCACCGAGAGTTCAGAGGAGGCAGAAAGACAGAGAGCCAAGAGGAGGCAGAGAGACGAGAGGATGCAGAGGAGGCAGAGAGACCAAAGGAGACAGAGGCCACAGAGAGACCAGAGGAGATAGAGGAATAGAGAGTCCAGAGGAGGCAGAGGCCACAGAGAGGCTAGAGGAGGTAGAGGCCAAAGAGAGACCAGAGGAGGCAGAGGCCACAAAAGACCAGAGGAGGCAGAGGCCACAGAGAGACCAGAGGAGGCAGAGGAGGCAGAGAGACCAGAAAAGGCAGATGCCACAGAGAGACCAGAGGGGCAGCGGCCACAGAGAGACCAGAGGAGGCAGTTAGAGCAGCGGAGGCAGAGAGACCAAAGGAGGCAGATGCCAAAGAGAGACCAGAGGAGGCAGAGAGTCCAGAGGAGGCAGAGGCCACAGAGTGACTAGAGGAGGCAGAGGAGAGAAAGAGACCAGAAGAGTCAGAGGCCACAGACAGACCAGAGGAGGCAGAGGCAATAGAGACACTAGTGGAGGCAGAGAGACTAGAGAGGCCAGAGGAGGCAGAGGCCACAGAGAGACCAGGGAGGCAGAGGAGATATATAGCGCAGAAGAGGCAAAGGCCACAGTTAGACCATAGGGGGAAGAGGCCACCGAGAGTTCAGAGGGGGCAGAAAGACAGAGAGACCAGAGGAGATAGAGGAATAGAGAGACAAGAGGAGGCAGAGGCCACAGAGAGACCAGAGGAGGCAGAGGCTACAGAGATAAAAGAGGAGGCAGAGGAGACAGAGAGACCAGAGGAGGCAGAGGCCACAGAGAATCCAGAGGAGGCATAGGCCACAGAGAGACCAGAGGAGGCAGAGGAGGCAGAGAGACCAGAGGAGGCAGAGGCCAGAGAGAGACCAGAGGAGGCATAAGTGACAGAGAGACCAGTGGAGGCAGAGGCCACAGAGAGTCCAGTAAAGGCAGAGGCCACAGAGAGACAAGAGGAGGCAGAGAAGGCATAGAGACTAGAGGAGGCAGATGCCACAGAGAGACCAGAGGAGGAAGAGGCGACAGAGAGACTAGAGGAGACAGATAAGTCAGAGAGACTAGTGGAGCTAGAGGCCAGAGAGAGAGCAGAGGAGGCAGAGGCCACAGAGAGACGAGTGGAGGCATAGAAGACAGAGAGACCAGAGGAGGCAGAGGCCACAGAGAATCCAGAGGAGGCATAGGCCACAGAGAGACCAGAGGAGGCAGAGTTCACAGAGAGACCAGTGGAGGTAGAGAGACGAGAGGAGGCAGAGAAGGCAGAGAGACCAGTGGAGGCAGGCGACACTGAGAGACGAGAGGAGGCAGAGGCCACAGAGAGATCAGACGAGGCAAAGTTCACAGAGAGACCAGAGGAGGCCGAGGCCGCAGAGAGACCAGAGGAGGCATAGGCAACAGAGTAACCAGAGGAGGCAATGGGGCAGAGAGACAAGAGAAGCCAGAGGCCACCGAGAGTTCAGAGGAGGCAACGGGGCAGGGAGACTATAGGAAGCAGAGGCCACATAAAGACCAGAGGAGGCAGAGAGTCCAGATGAGTCAGAAGCCACAGAGAGAGCAGAGAGGGCAGAGGAGGCAGAGAGACCAGAGGAGGCAGAGGCCAGAGAGAGACTAGAGGAGGCATAAGTCACAGAGAGTCCAGTAAAGGCAGAGGCCATAGAGAAACTAGAGGAGGCAGAGAAGGCAGAGAGATTAGAGGAGGCAGAGGCCACAGAGAGACCAGAGGAGGAGAGGCGACAGAGAGACTAGAGGAGACAGATAAGTCAGAGAGACTAGTGGAGGAAGAGGCCAGAGAAAGAGCAGAGGAGGCAGAGGCCACAGAGAGACGAGTGGAGTCAAAGGCCACTGAGAGACCAGTGGAGGCATAGGAGACAGAGAGACCAGAAGAGGCAGAGGCCACAGAGAGACCAGAGGAGGCAGAGGACACAGACAGACCAGAGGAGGCAGAGGAGGTAGAGAGACCAGAGGAGGCAGAGGCCACAGAGAGACCAGAGGAGGGAAAGGCGACAGAGAGACTAGAGGAGAAAGATAAGTCAGAGAGACTAGTGGAGGCAGAGGCCAGAGAGAGAGCAGAGGAGGCAGAGGCCACAGAGAGACGAGTGGAGTCAAAGGCCACTGAGAGACCAGAGGAGGCAGAGGAGACAGAGAGACCAGAGGAGGCAGAGGCCACAGAGAATCCAGAGGAAGCATAGGCCACAGAGAGACCAGAGGAGGCAGAGGAGGCAGAGAGACCAGAGGAGGCAGATGCCACAGAGAGACCAGAGGAGGAAGAGGCGACAGAGAGACTAGAGGAGACAGATAAGTCAGAGAGACTAGTGGAGGTAGAGGCCAGAGAGAGAGCAGAGGAGGCAGAGGCCACAGAGAGACGAGTGGAGGCATAGAAGACAGAGAGACCAGAGGAGGCAGAGGCCACAGAGAATCCAGAGGAGGCATAGGCCACAGAGAGACCAGAGGAGGCAGAGTTCACAGAGAGACCAGTGGAGGTAGAGAGAGCAGAGGAGGCAGAGAAGGCAGAGAGACCAGTGGAGGCAGGCGACACAGAGAGACGAGAGGAGGCAGAGGCCACAGAGAGATCAGACGAGGCAAAGTTCACAGAGAGACCAGAGGAGGCAGAGGCCGCAGAGAGACCAGAGGAGGCATAGGCAACAGAGTAACCAGAGGAGGCAATGGGGCAGAGAGACGAGAGACGGCAGAGGCCACCGAGAGTTCAGAGGAGGCAACGGGGCAGGGAGACTATAGGAAGCAGAGGCCACATAAAGACCAGAGGAGGCAGAGAGTCCAGATGAGTCAGAGGCCACAGAGAGGCCAGAGCAGATAGAGGCCACAGAGAAACCAGAGGAGGCAGAGGCCACAGATAGACCAAAGGAGGCAGAGGCCACAGAGAGACCAGAGGAGGCAGTTACAGCAGCGGAGGCAGAGAGACCAGAGGAGGCAGAGGCCACAAAGAGACCAGAGGAGGCAGAGAGTCCAGAGGAGGCAGAGGCCACAGAGTGACTAGAGGAGGCAGAGGCAAAAAAGAGAGCAGTGGAGGCAGAGAGACTAGAGGGGTCAGAGGAGGCAGAGAGTCAAGAGAAGGCAGAGGCCACAGAGAGACCAGAGGAGGCAGAGGCCACAGAGAGACGAGAGGAGGCAGAGGAGATAGAGAGAGCAGAAGAGGAAGAGGCCACAGTAGACCAGAGGGGGAAGAGGCCACCGAGAGTTCAGAGGAGGCAGAAAGACAGAGAGCCAAGAGGAGGCAGAGAGACGAGAGGATGCAGAGGAGGCAGAGAGACCAAAGGAGACAGAGGCCACAGAGAGACCAGAGGAGATAGAGGAATAGAGAGTCCAGAGGAGGCAGAGGCCACAGAGAGGCTAGAGGAGGTAGAGGCCAAAGAGAGACCAGAGGAGGCAGAGGCCACAAAGACCAGAGGAGGCAGAGGCCACAGAGAGACCAGAGGAGGCAGAGGAGGCAGAGAGACCAGAAAGGCAGATGCCACAGAGAGACCAGAGGGGCAGCGGCCACAGAGAGACCAGAGGAGGCAGTTAGAGCAGCGGAGGCAGAGAGACCAAAGGAGGCAGATGACCAGAGGAGGCAGAGAGTCCAGAGGAGGCAGAGGCCACAGAGTGACTAGAGGAGGCAGAGGAGAGAAAGAGACCAGAAGAGTCAGAGGCCACAGACAGACCAGAGGAGGCAGAGGCAATAGAGACACTAGTGGAGGCAGAGAGACTAGAGAGGCCAGAGGAGGCAGAGGCCACAGAGAGACCAGGAGGCAGAGGAGATATATAGCGCAGAAGAGGCAAAGGCCACAGTTAGACCATAGGGGAAGAGGCCAGAGAGTTCAGAGGGGCAGAAAGACAGAGAGACCAGAGGAGATAGAGGAATAGAGAGACAAGAGGAGGCAGAGGCCACAGAGAGACCAGAGGAGGCAGAGGCTACAGAGATAAAAGAGGAGGCAGAGGAGACAGAGAGACCAGAGGAGGCAGAGGCCACAGAGAATCCAGAGGAGGCATAGGCCACAGAGAGACCAGAGGAGGCAGAGGAGGCAGAGAGACCAGAGGAGGCAGAGGCCAGAGAGAGACCAGAGGAGGCATAAGTGACAGAGAGACCAGTGGAGGCAGAGGCCACAGAGAGTCCAGTAAAGGCAGAGGCCACAGAGAGACAAGAGGAGGCAGAGAAGGCATAGAGACTAGAGGAGGCAGATGCCACAGAGAGACCAGAGGAGGAAGAGGCGACAGAGAGACTAGAGGAGACAGATAAGTCAGAGAGACTAGTGGAGCTAGAGGCCAGAGAGAGAGCAGAGGAGGCAGAGGCCACAGAGAGACGAGTGGAGGCATAGAAGACAGAGAGACCAGAGGAGGCAGAGGCCACAGAGAATCCAGAGGAGGCATAGGCCACAGAGAGACCAGAGGAGGCAGAGTTCACAGAGAGACCAGTGGAGGTAGAGAGACGAGAGGAGGCAGAGAAGGCAGAGAGACCAGTGGAGGCAGGCGACACTGAGAGACGAGGAGGCAGAGGCCACAGAGAGATCAGACGAGGCAAAGTTCACAGAGAGACCAGAGGAGGCCGAGGCCGCAGAGAGACCAGAGGAGGCATAGGCAACAGAGTAACCAGAGGAGGCAATGGGGCAGAGAGACAAGAGAAGCCAGAGGCCACCGAGAGTTCAGAGGAGGCAACGGGCAGGAGACTATAGGAAGCAGAGGCCACATAAAGACCAGAGGAGGCAGAGAGTCCAGATGAGTCAGAAGCCACAGAGAGAGCAGAGAGGGCAGAGGAGGCAGAGAGACCAGAGGAGGCAGAGGCCAGAGAGAGACTAGAGGAGGCATAAGTCACAGAGAGTCCAGTAAAGGCAGAGGCCATAGAGAAACTAGAGGAGGCAGAGAAGGCAGAGAGATTAGAGGAGGCAGAGGCCACAGAGAGACCAGAGGAGGGAGAGGCGACAGAGAGACTAGAGGAGACAGATAAGTCAGAGAGACTAGTGGAGGAAGAGGCCAGAGAAAGAGCAGAGGAGGCAGAGGCCACAGAGAGACGAGTGGAGTCAAAGGCCACTGAGAGACCAGTGGAGGCATAGGAGACAGAGAGACCAGAAGAGGCAGAGGCCACAGAGAGACCAGAGGAGGCAGAGGACACAGACAGACCAGAGGAGGCAGAGGAGGTAGAGAGACCAGAGGAGGCAGAGGCCACAGAGAGACCAGAGGAGGGAAAGGCGACAGAGAGACTAGAGGAGAAAGATAAGTCAGAGAGACTAGTGGAGGCAGAGGCCAGAGAGAGAGCAGAGGAGGCAGAGGCCACAGAGAGACGAGTGGAGTCAAAGGCCACTGAGAGACCAGAGGAGGCAGAGGAGACAGAGAGACCAGAGGAGGCAGAGGCCACAGAGAATCCAGAGGAAGCATAGGCCACAGAGAGACCAGAGGAGGCAGAGGAGGCAGAGAGACCAGAGGAGGCAGATGCCACAGAGAGACCAGAGGAGGAAGAGGCGACAGAGAGACTAGAGGAGACAGATAAGTCAGAGAGACTAGTGGAGGTAGAGGCCAGAGAGAGAGCAGAGGAGGCAGAGGCCACAGAGAGACGAGTGGAGGCATAGAAGACAGAGAGACCAGAGGAGGCAGAGGCCACAGAGAATCCAGAGAAGGCGTAGGCCACAGAGAGACCAGAGGAGGCAGAGTTCACAGAGAGACCAGTGGAGGTAGAGAGAGCAGAGGAGGCAGAGAAGGCAGAGAGACCAGTGGAGGCAGGCGACACAGAGAGACGAGAGGAGGCAGAGGCCACAGAGAGATCAGACGAGGCAAAGTTCACCAGAGGAGGCATAGGCAACAGAGTAACCAGAGGAGGCAATGGGGCAGAGAGACGAGAGACGGCAGAGGCCACCGAGAGTTCAGAGGAGGCAACGGGGCAGGGAGACTATAGGAAGCAGAGGCCACATAAAGACCAGAGGAGGCAGAGAGTCCAGATGAGTCAGAAGCCACAGAGAGAGCAGAGAGGGCAGAGGAGGCAGAGAGACCAGAGGAGGCAGAGGCCAGAGAGAGACTAGAGGAGGCATAAGTCACAGAGAGACCAGTGGAAGCAGAGGCCACAGAGAGTCCAGTAAAGGCAGAGGCCATAGAGAGACCAGAGGAGGCAGAGAAAGTAGAGAGATTAGAGGAGGCAGAGGCGACAGAGAGACTAGAGGAGACAGATAAGTCAGAGAGACTAGTGGAGGAAGAGGCCAGAGAGAGAGCAGAGGAGGCAGAGGCCACAGAGAGACGAGTGGAGTCAAAGGCCACTGAGAGACCAGTGGAGGCATAGGAGACAGAGAGACCAGAAGAGGCAGAGGCCACAGAGAGACCAGAGGAGGCAGAGGACACAGACAGACCAGAGGAGGCAGAGGAGGTAGAGAGACCAGAGGAGGCAGAGGCCACAGAGAGACCAGAGGAAGAAGATTAGGCAGAGAGACCAGAGGAGGCAGAGGCCACAGAAAGACCAGAGGAAGCAGAGAGTCCAGAGGAGGCAGAGGCCATAGAGAGACCAGAGGAGGCAGAGGAGGCAGAGAGAACAGAAAAGGAAGATGACACAGAGAGACCAGGGGAGGCAGCGGCCACAGAGATATCAGAGAAGGCAGAGGCCACAGAGAGACCAGAGGAGGCAGAGGCCAGAGAGAGACCAGAGGAGGCATATGTCACAGAGAGACCAGTGGAGGCAGAGGCGATAGAGAGACTAGAGGAGACAGATAAGTCAGAGAGACTAGTGGAGGTAGAGGCCAGAGAGAGAGCAGAGGAGGCAGAGGCCACAGAGAGACGAGTGGAGTCAAAGGCCATTGAGAGACCAGTGCAGGCATAGGAGACAGAGAGACCAGAGAAGGCAGAGGCCACAGAGAATCCAGAGGAGGCATAGGCCACAGAGAGACCAGAGGAGGCAGAGTTCACAGAGAGACCAGAGGAGGTAGAGAGAGCAGAGGAGGCAGAGAAGGCAGAGAGACCAGTGGAGGCAGGCGACACAGAGAGACGAGAGGAGGCAGAGGCCACAGAGAGATCAGACGAGGCAAAGTTCACAGAGAGACCAGAGGAGGCAGAGGCCGCAGAGAGACCAGAGGAGGCATAGGCCACAGAGTAACCAGAGGAGGCAGCGCCGCAGAGAGACCAGAGGAGGCATAGGCCACAGAGTAACCGGAGGAGGCAACGGGCAGAGAGACCAGAGAAGGCAGAGGCCACCGAGAGTTCAGAGGAGGCAACGGGGCAGGGAGACTAGAGGAAGCAGAGGCCACAGAAAGACCAGAGGAGGAAGAGAGTCCAGAGGAGTCAGAGGCCACAGAGAGAGCAGAGAGGGCAGAGGAGGCAGAGAGACCAGAGGAGGCTGAGGCCAGAGAGAGACCAGAGGAGGCATAAGTCACAGAGAGACCAGTGGAGGCAGAGGCCACACAGAGTCCAGTAAAGGCAGAGGCCATACAGAGACCAGAGGAGGCAGAGAAGGCAGAGAGATTAGAGGAGGCAGAGGCCACAGAGAGACCAGAGGAGGCAGAGGAGGCAGAGAGAACAGAAAAGGCAGATGATACAGAGAGACCAGGGGAGGCAGCGGCCACAGAGAGATCAGAGAAGGCAGAGGCCACAGTGAGACCAGAGGAGGCAAAGGCCACAGAGAGACCAGAGGAGGCAGTTAGAGCAGGGGAGGCAGAGGAGGCACAAAGACCAGAGGAGGCAGAGGCCATAGAGTGACTATAGGAGGAAGAGGAGACAAAGAGACCAGAGGAGGCAGAGGCAAAACAGAGACCAGAGGAGGCAGAGGCAATAGAGAGACCAGTGGAGGCAGAGAGACCAGAGGGGGCAGAGGAGGCAGAGAGACAAGAGAAGGCAGAGGCCAGAGAGAGACCAGAGGAGGCAGAGGCCACAGTGAGAGCAGAGGGGCAGAGGCCATCGAGAGTTCAGAGGAGGCAGAAAGACAGAGAGACCAGAGGAGGCAGAGAGACGAGAGGATGCAGAGGAGGCGAGACCAGAGAAGGCAGAGGCCACAAAGAGACCAGAGGAGGCAAAGGCCACAGAGAGACCAGAAGAGGAGGAGGAGGCAGAGAGACCAGAAAAGGTAGATGCAACAGAGAGACCAAAGGAGGCAGCGGCCACAGAGTGACCAGAGGAGGAAACGAGGCTGAGACCAGAGGAGGCAGAGGCCACCGAGAGATCAGAGCAGGCAGAAAGTTTGAGAGACCAGAGGAGGCAGAGAGATGAGAGGATGCAGAGGAGGCTTAGAGACCAGAGAAGGCAGAGGACACAAAGAGACCAGAGGAGGCAGAGGCAACAGAGAGACCAGAGCAGATAGAGGACACAGAGAGACTAGAGGAGACAGAGAAGGCAGAGAGACTAGATGTGGCAGAGGCCAGAGAGAGACCAGAGAAGGCAGAGGCCACAAAGAGACCAGAGAAGGCAGAGGCCAGAGAGAGATCAGAGGAGGCAGAGACATTTTGACATTTGACAATGCCTTTATTACTAAAATAACAATTGGGAGTTTTTACATAAATATTTACAACCTCAAAAAAATCTTTTCATTTTTTTTTTTTTCCCAAAATCTCCCCATTTACCAATTCCACTTTTATTTTTATTCATATTCACATTAGAGAATGTTTAGATTAAAACTTTCATTCCCATCAGGCTCACACATAAAGTTTTAAAGCCCCAAAAATGAAAAATGACTAAACATTCTGTGTTATGCTATAAAAAGATGGTCTACCTTTAACCTTTTTTTACAAAACATTTTGTCAATAAAATAGGATCAATAGACGCACTTTCTTCAACTTTGTTTTTCTAGTACACCAAGTTGCCAACTTTACTATTCCATAAAGAAAAT